>VDFB02134457.1:0-10867 GCA_007258455.2 Sequoia sempervirens | reverse complement strand
ACACCTTTGTCATGCATCAATATTATTGCTCAATTATAGTGACACTTTTTTTATAACTCAATATTTTTGTTTTGATGCTTTTATTTCTTTGTCATTGCAAGTTACAACAATTCTTTTGTCTAGACTCATTTCTTCTACAATTTATAATGATGATTTTATGGTAAATCAACACTTTTATGGTAAATAGCCCATGTATAAGAATACTTGTGAATTTATACATAAATGAGAATAGATAAAAATTAGGGATTGATCCTTTTGCACAAGATTCAACCATTCATGAAAATGAAATTTTATTAAATAATTCCTTTAAAATGAACCCAAAATTAAATAAGAATTACCAGGGATATATACTATCTTACCTGATATTATTATGTCAAGAGACATAACCGATAGTGACATAAAGGGGCAACTATCAATATAAATGACAAAACAAGAATTAATATTTTCCTATACTATCTTACCTAATATTATTATGCCAAGAGACATAACTAGTGACGTAGAGGGGAAGCATCACATGTCATGATTATGAGAGAATAGTTGAAAAAAACTATTTAGAGCCTATACTTATTTTCATAAAGTAATTCTTAATTCAATATAGTTCCATGGTTAAAAATAGCTCTTAATTTTAAAATAACTCTATGGTAAAATAAATTGATTTCACAATAAAATAAATTAAAGACAAAGATTGAGAAATTAAAAAATTATATAGATGACAAATAAAACGATGTAACTTTTTAAAATGAAAGATTATATACAAATATAATATTTAGGATCCAAGAAAAATATTACTAAAAAAGATAAAACAATAAGAAAAAGAAGTAAAAATCAAGAAATGATAATAATAAAAAAAGAGTGATTAAATATTTATTGAATTTATTTGATTTTTTAATATTTATTTTTCTATTTTATAATTTATATACCTAACAAATAATATTTTTAAATATCCTTTATATACATTTATCTAAGATGGCTATATTAAATATCTAAACAAATTGAAATTAACGTAAAAAACATGTACATTTATTAAATTTTAATATAATTATTTTATAACTAGTATATATATTTTAAATACATCTATCTAAAACATGCATAGTCTTGAGGCATCTATCTATTCTCAAAAATAATTTCAACATAGGCACCTTGAGATTGATATATCTCAACATCTTTTAATAGATGTATTTAAGATATCTAGACTAATTATACACTAATTCCATAAAAGAAATTATATCACAAAATTAGTACAAATTAATTGATAAATATTATTTATTTATAATATATAATTTATAATTTAATCCTCTTAATAAAAAAAGTGTCTTTAAAAAACTATTCAAAAACAAAAAATATGCAAACCCTTTTCTAACAAATAATATTTTCATAATAATTTTTAAAAAGTATTATTTTCAAAGTATTAAAATTTTCAAACATATGCAAATAATAGAAAGTAAAATTTTATTTATTAATTACATTTTAGATTTATTCTTTTTTAATAATAAAAATATTTTTAATAAGAATTCTTTTAAAAGTATTAAAATGTATAAATTTACTTGTATATTTTTTTTATTATTACTTAATTTCTTCCTCCACCTTCTCATAACTTTTTCTCAATTGGTAATATGTTTTCCCTTCTTCTTTCACATCTTAATATATCTTAATTTATTTTTGTTAATACACTCATATTGCACTTTGACTACTCCTTATAATTATGTCTTTTGATGTAAACATTTAATACATATTAATTATTATTTACATTTGTTAAATTATTTTACAAATATTTAATATAATATTTGTTTTAATAAAAATAATATTTAAATTGTATTAATAACTATAATTTGATTGCAATAACTTTTATTGGACTCTAATATCCTTCACATAGATTTTTTAAAAGTAAAGCTAAGATAAATCTACTAAAGCACAAAATTTTATTAAAAAACCTGCCAATATTTATGCAGCACTTGTCTAAAATTCATGGCCTGGATCATATTTACTGTGCTGTCACGTTAGCACTGCAGCCTTGGATGAGTTGGACTCTCATTCTATCCCATTATACCTACATGGGATTTTTCTTTGATTATACAGACTATAGATGTAACTTTAATCCTTCTAATCAGACTAGAAAAGGAACTACATCTTATATGATTGATGTAGACTTCATCAAATCAATCCAATTAACTTTGTTTCGTGAGCATTATTACAATAAAATAGGTTATATTTTGTTCACATAGTGCTGAAGTTATTGATACTTCCCTTTATTACTTATAACTAGATTTAATGTAAATCATAAAAAGATGAGAGGACTTTTTAAAAGTGGCTTTGTATTGTGGAAGAGATTATGTGCACTTATTTCTTAACCTGACAAGATGTTTTGGAAAGTAGTTTTGGATTAGACTTTTGGTCTTTCAATACTTCCAATAAGATTTTGTAGAAAGGAATCAAATAAGTTGAGTATATTTTTTCTTTTTAATACTTTTGAGCATGGATTTATTTATTTATTTGATCTTTTTTTGATTCTTGGCGTTAAATATGTATTAATTAGTTGTATAAGCCATTCAATTTATAAATGTTTTCTTTTATCTATAATAAATGGATATCATATTTTTATATAATGGAAAAGCTGATGGTAATTTTCCATTTATACTTCTCTAATTTTATGAACTACTTCAGAATGTGGTATTTTATCTAGTTATTTAGATTTAGGAATTATTCACATCTTATTTTTAAATTTAATTATGTTAATTTTTGTGTTTTTCCTTATTTAATATGATTTAGACAAGTTTGGCATAATATTGTATGCTTTAGGTATTACTTTTTGTTAGGCAATATGGTTTTTTCATTGCAAATCTTATTTCTACATGGTTTCTTTGACTTTTGTTGATAGATTTATGTACGTATAAATTCACCATTAATCCAACATGGTATTAGAGTATGGAATCAATGAACTCTTCAAATCTTGAGGGTTTTTGTCATAGAGTATTATAAGAAGCACCTTGGAGTAAAATAAACCTCACTATTGCATCCAAAATGTCTTGAAACCCTAAGATTGCTTGTCCAAATGATGAAATTGGAATCTAGAAAATTTTGAACTATTTTTGTTGAGTCTTGAAAATTATGCAAAAAATTTGTACAATTGTATAAATAAATGCAATTGGGTAGTGTTGTATAGGGTTGTACCATCTTCCAAGCCTTACACAAATTTTCAGCATTCTAGACAATAAAATGTGTTTTTGATAAGTTAAACAACATTTATAGGGTGTTGTACCCTTTACATTAAGAGCTTGCAAGGAAAAAAAGGAACCAAGTTCAATAGATCATTATAGAAACCAAACTAAAAACAACATAAAAAGGACAAAGACACTGCACACTAATAGTGGATAACCAAAAAAACTAACAGACCCATCCACTAATTTGTAACATTTTCCCATTTCTAGTGAGGAGATTTAAAACATCATCCCCAATCTAGTTGGGGCCTTCACCCTTGGTATTCCTATTCACCTTCTCCTTGATAACATCAAAAAGTGTGACAATAGATCTATGAATTATTTTGATAGTGAAATGAGCCATCCTGTTGAATTTCCTTTCAAGTTTTACCACCCGCTCACACAACTTGTTGATGTCCTTTTCCTTCTCATTCTTCCATTAGGTTGTATCATCCTCAATAGCCCTAGGGTCCGAAGAGTGGGTAGAGTCCTCTTTGAGAATTTTGTTCATGTCTCATAAATGGCTAGGGCCCTCCACAAAGCCCTCTTCCATCTCCTCAATAGTTCATTTCTTGCATTCAACTTTGCCACCAGTGTGCTCCAAGTCACTTGAAATATCATTCACCAGAATCCTTGTCTTGTTCTTTCTTAGTTTTTGAGACCTCCTTACACTAGTTTGTTTCATCCCTATATCAATAGTCACAGCCACAATCGTGTTACCTATGGAGTCTTTTTCTGCAACACTTTTCCCCTTGTTGTTAGTGGCTAACAACTCAACTTGGAACATAGTGTCCTTTTTCCCCTTTTTCTTCACCATAGGTCTTTGTTCTTTAGTTTGCACAAACTAGCCACAACCTTGGACTAGGCCAAACCTACCTTCCCCTTCTTTTTTGATGGGGGTTTAGATTTAGGCTTAGCACATGGTTCATTTTCAAGAAGGAATTTTTTTTTCTTAGGACCCACCGAAGCTACAGGGGATGGTTTATCATAGGAAAGGTTAGGTGGTTCCAATTCTTCCACACTAATAGCGAGGATGGTTTTTGAGGGGATCAGGGAAAAATGGAAGTGATAGAGCCTTGGGATGATACCTTGGTGCAAAGGTAGGGGAGGTGGTAGGTTAGTGTTAAGAGCATAAGCTTCATGGGATTCCTTGATAAAATTTTCAAGGTCAACAAGAAGAAAGGAAAGTTGAGGATCATTTTGTGCCTTAGGTGGTTTAGCAATGACGGGTGATAAAATAAAAAACCTTAAATTCTACCTTCTAAAGTAATGTATTTCATGATAGAAAGACATACCTTGTCATAGGGTTTGGGAAGCACTTCTTTGTTGAAGCCCAACTACTTCTTAACCAGATTCTCATTGTCCCTGAAGAAGGCATTGAGGCTCTCAATGTAACGTCCGCCGGGCAAGCCCCAAAGAACAAACAACAAAAGAACACAAATAATTTTTTTTTTTTTTAGGAGAAAGATAAATAATCATCATATCAATATTAAACGATCATATACAACAACATCAACCATGTCCTTTGGGGCCCCCATGAGATTACATCAAAATAAGACATTACTAAACATCATCTCATAAGATATCAAAAGGAGCTATAATGACAACATTAGATAAGTACATACATAAATTCTATCACAAGATAAACCCATGAGACATTTCATAGCCAATTAAAATTTACAAAGTAGATAATTACATTACATCATCTTTCAAATGTTACATCATCCATAAGGTTACATCATGAATCCCCAAACATGTGGGATGAATAGAATATACAAGGTTATCAAAATACAATGAGATCAACTGAAATAAATCTTCAACTAGATGAGATTGAAGCCACGAACGCTGATGGGGAACCCAACGGTGTGCGGAGCACGTTCCACCCAACCACCCCCGTGCTAAGAGGTGACAGAGAAGTAACTCCGACCAAGAATGACAACAAAAGGTACAACCAAACAAAAAGTGCCAACATAGATCCATCACACAATACACCAATTAAAAGAGCAACCAATAACATCAAATCACAATGTCCTAAAGATGCAAGATGATAAATCCAATATAAATGAGATCATACAATACATGCTAAAGATGTATCAAAACAATAATTATAAATCAATTTAAATCGATTCAAACAACAATCTAAATCAATTCCCATACCCCACTTCCAGAGGAACACAATAAAACAACACATGGGCAACTAGGGGAGAGTGTCATCGCATAGTCCTACATGGGTTGTCCTGTGCTCTTCCTCCCAACTGGAGGCGACGGTCCCATCTATGGCTGTCCTGTGCTCTTCCTCCCAACTGGAGGCGCCGGTCCATAGGGTGACTCATGCGGAGCCGTAGACCTCTCGTGAGGATGAGGCCACGACCTTGCCAACCACGGCCTTCTCAGCCTTCCATTAGTCTGCAGAAGCACTAATGAAGATGAGGCATCCATTTTTAAAATCTTGCAATGATATTACTACCCAACCCAACCCTCCTAAGTTAATTATTAGGTTTTCACTTATTTACTAACTCACTCGTGGGTTATCCTGAGCTCTTCCCCTTAAACGGGGCATCGGCCCCCACAAGGAGCCACTCTCCCTAGAGACCCATCAAAACAAGGGGGTTGTACCATGCCAATCATAATCATCAAAGTATGACAAGAAAAGCAACACACGAGGCATAAACCATCTTGCAAGTAAAAATACCATAACGAAATCTCATAATTTGGTACACCCCATTAATAAAACATAACTCATCAGAAATCAAGGTGAAAAGTTTAAAACTCAGAACAAAACATCATTCTCTGGAAGACTAAAGTGTTGACACAAACAGGTTCCCACATCAAGGAAATAACAATGTCCCAAAACCCAACAATCCAACAAGATTAAATTTCAAAAATAAATAATTAAAAGTGATAACCTATTTAATTCCAAAGTAGATTACAAAATAATTTTCTTTCCTAAAATACAATCATATTACAAACAGAATTAATAAATAATGCTGTTTTATCAGCAATATCCTTTCAAATTTGAAAATTCTATAAAACAGATTTATTTCTATTTCACTAATATTTTCATTGAAAACAATTTCTGCTTTATTATTTTTTTTTTCTAAAAAGAAACGAAACAGAATCTAACTATAAAGATTTATTTTCTAGATAATAGCTAAGTTACAGAAAATAAAATATTAATCAAAACAGAATGTACTGATGCATTTGCTGCTAATAGTTAAATCAACAGAATATCTATTAAACAGATTTAAAACAGTATAGATATATTTTCTTCTTGAATAACAGAAAAATTGATTAAATAATACTACAACCAGAATTAATAAATTAATCTTTATATATATATAAATATATATATATATCTACAACATATATATATATATAGATATATATATACAAATATTCATATATATATATATACATATATATACATATACATATACATATACATATATATATACATATATATACATATACATATATATATACATATATATATACATATATATATATACATATATATATATATCAAATAAAAATCCGCACATAAATCATATATTAAAAATCGCATATTAAACATTATGTTTAAACATATTAAAATTCAAGTGGGATTTAATCCCAACACAGCCACATAGAAGACCAGACCCCGCCGGCCGTGGGCAGCCTACGGACTACACACGGCAGTCCAAAGGACTGCTGTGGACAGTCTGTAGACTGTCCACGGTACCGACGGTACCGTCTGCGCCCAAAAGGCGGTGTGGTGGGTACGGCCAAGGCCATCCCCCACAGCCTATATACATAAACATATGAATAAAAAAATGAAATCAAATGGTATGAACAGTGCGACGGGTTTTCACAATTTCAAATTTCCAAACAAATTTCCATTCGATTATAAAAATCTATATATATATTTATATATATATGTATATATATATCTAATATATATATATATAACCAGCAGCATATATGCGGCCTTCAGTTCGAATATTAAGTATAGCACCGGTCGCGTTTCGCATTCCATTGCATAGTTGAGGCAAAGACTGCAAAGAATGAGCAGGGCAGGAGGTAATTGTTTCCAAAACGATAATCGCTTTAAAAAACAAATCTGAAATATGAAGAATTGAGATTCCAGGTTAATTCAAAACCTCTTGCAATGGCAGCATGGCTTAGAACTGGGGCTTTCGTAATAATCCCACAGGCTTTGATTAAACCTTGATGGGTACTGCTTATAATTTAAATCTGCAAATACAAATTTAATTCACAAACTTTTCATCCCTATTTTAACGGAGGCAGAAGCCAGAGTAAATAAAGAAGACACGAAGTCCTAACAACAAGAAGGTTAACCGATCACTGTATCCCGCCTATATGATCTTCCGACAGGCGTCGGGACTCCTTCCTCTTCACCAATTTCTCCACAAATAGAAAAGAACTAAGGACAGAAAATTGATTGCAACAAAAATTTCTCTAGCATTCCAAAAGCCATCCCCTCAAACAAAGAAACCCCCTCTTAAAATCCATTCCCATGAATCCCTTCAATTTCCTCTTCCCGTGAATACTAGAGGTCACATTTCAATAAAAACAAATAATATTCATTGATGCTTTTTCCATAATGAATTTAAACAAAACTAAATAAATTCTAAATTCACAACATAAACTTTTATTTAAACAAATATATAAATATTCCTCATTTCCACAATTCTTCATTAAATATTTATTTATTAAAATCAACCATTGAGAGACTTAAAAATAAATGCAATGCTTTTATTATTTTTAATATTTATTCATTGCCATATTTGCTTATTATTTTATGTTTTTATTTTACCAATTACCTAATTATTTAAATTACCACATAAGACCATTCACTACTTTAGACAAATCATATAATCATACAAAGACCAATGTAACCACACAAATGAATGAGACTAATATGCACAAACCATAAAGATGCAAGATTGTTGACAACTTGGTACGAAGTTACTTTTCATGTTACCTCAAATATTCAACTTCCTGCCATTGGGTTGGTTCAATGCTCGCCCAGACCTACCGAAATAGGTGGAATCGAGTCTTTTTCCTGCAAAGCCTGCATCCACAAGGTGATATACAATATACATAAAATCAAAGCATTGTGAGGAGGATTCACAGCGTAGCAGGGCGCTCGCGAACGAGTGATGCTACTTGTCCCCTCACCAAAACATATCATCATAAAATTTTACACCATATCATAAATTACTATTCTATAGTCTATTGTATTCCAAATAACTCCATCAAATGATCATAATAAAATGTCATCACAATATCCATGGCATCATAAGAGTATAGTAATAGTCTAAGCTACCACACATAATAGCAACAGTATCAATCACAAATCACAATGTGCCAAACAGAAACCACAGTGAATGTCAAAAATCAAATAGTAGCATGAGGGGTATTACACTCAAGGTCCTATGTTTTGGTGTGCTTCTTGTACTTCTTTCCATCATAAGAAAGGCTTGTCACCTTTGAAATCACTTCCTCATTGACCTCAAATGATTTGTCACCCATGGTGACTCTCCTTTCCCTCCATAAACCAAAAAATTGAGCCAACATTTTTTCATAATGAACCATCAGACTTTCTAACAATGGCACCAATCCCCCTTCCATACAGATATGCCACACAATGGGGTCTCTACATAATTTTTCATAGTTGTCGGGATTAGTCTTGACCCTATTGCTACCCATCTTAATCCACAATACATAGAAACAAGCCCAAGAAAATAAATTTAGCCAAAAAATGGATTGGTGGCTGATGAATTTACTTGCCCTTATAACATCATTACCAAGCCACCTAGGACAAAAGGGTGTAATTAAATATTTTAGAAGTTTACACACTCCATTAGTCATTCCAAATGAAGCCAACCAATACAACACCATGGGGCTATAAATTTTAAATAAGTATGATAAGACAAGGTAATAGGCTATGATGAAAAAATTTGATAATTAATATCTGATATGCTAAAAATCTCATTGAAGTTACACATTTTCCCATATTTTTTGGCCATGGGGCCTAAATTTGAATTCCTTAAGTACACTTCATTAAATCTTATGGTCATCTTAGCTTGATCAAAAAATAATCCAACAAGTTGTTGTACATTATTTGGAAGGATAATTTTCATAGCAAGTTAAATTGAATTTTTGACAAGTTTTTTGGTTTAAAATTTTTGGTGGTATTTTTTTTAGTCTACAAAAATTAGTGTTCTAGTGATCTTAGCAAAGAACCTTATCAAAATTTGGTTGGTAATCACTCCATTTGGTAGCACTATTGTAATTATCACCAATATTTCCACCTATAGCAACACTTGGCCCAACCCCCACTCATTTGTTGCCCATAAGACCATCTTTGCTAGTAGATTCGCTCAATTACGATCAAGGAGCCACCACATAGCCATCAAGCCTTATTTTTATTTCCATAAGGAGTTGTATTTTATTTTTGGCATAACTTGATAATACACGATTAGATTTTTTTAAAACAAATAGTCATCAAAAAGTTGGTTCTAAGCACTTTCTATTCATACTAGTATGTTTTATATATTTTGGTGTTGCTACATTTTATTGCTTGTTGAATTTAGATCATTTTTTGGCTTTCAATCTCATAGATTTATGTTTGGATTTCCATTTTTCATGATTCTTGTAGTATTGAAAATTTGGTTCCATGTTCTATATAACACTTTCAGTAGATTTTCTAGTTTTTTCACTAGGTACATAAATATTCAATATAAAGTAAACTCTATTTTTTCTTTACAATTATAAATTTGTAAATGGATTTTTTCTATGGGGAGGAGTCAATTTTATTCCCAAAAAAATTCAAAGGATAAAAAAAATGATTCCTAAAAAAATAGTCATTTTGTAAACACAAAAATCAAGTGTACATATAGCAATCACTACTTCTATTGAAGATCTCTTGACACATAATTATCACACCTAGAAACCACAAATGCCTAGCTTACTCATCTCTAAGGGTCTGTGATCCACATTGGATAAAAATCCATTTGAGTTCACTTGGGGATATGAAAGAGTTTTCTAAAAGAGAAAGATGGATGAGATCATGGGCCTAATTGTATTGCATGTTTTAGATATCTTTTTGTTTCATATTGAATCTTTTTAAACTACTAAGTAGATATAATATAAATAAAAGGAGTTGTTTGGTATTGTTGATGAGCTCTAGGAATTTCAAATTGAGGCATAATTGAGTACTCTTGCACCTAATTTCTTTTCTTCTATTAAGAAATTTCTAGTAAAATTTAAGTCACCATATCACTTTTGCAAGGTTTTCGAAAGAAGAACAATGAAAAAACACATGTATTTTTTTGTCTTGTGTAAGCTTTGAGGATCATTTCAAGTTTTTTTTTATTTTACTTTTTATCATATTATGAACGTATTGGGGGATAAATTTATCATTCCCTCATTTAATATTTTTTTATTTCTTGATATAAGAACAAGCTAAATTGTCACAACTAGAGTCACTTTATAGTTCTAAGATGTATGAATTGGTTGCATAACCATTCAAATTGAAAGGAAAGAATACATATAATCTTCAGATAAAATTACATAAGTGGAAGAAGACTTAGAGGATGGATATAAGATGTTGGAAGATATTAGAGGTATTAGAGGAATCTATGTTGTAGAACATTATTTCACCCTCT
>VDFB02134456.1:0-10174 GCA_007258455.2 Sequoia sempervirens | reverse complement strand
TCAATGGGATTTTTACAGACATAGTCAATCATCATAGATATATTATCTTCTTGGTTTGGAGATGGTAGTTTTACTTTTGTATTTGGAACCTCTTTGTGTTATAGTTGGATTTTTTTAATTATACTAAGATCTTATGTGATCTTTAGATTCAAGGAGATATTTATCATCTTGTCATGGGTAACTCTAGAACACTTTCAATGGGAGCTTTGGCAGTGATGTATCATGTGCTAGGGGTTGCTCTAGATCGCTTTTAGTGGGATCTCTTGCAATGACATGTCATAGTTTCATGAATATATTTGGAAACTTTTTAGTAAGAGTATAAATGCAATGTGGATGCTCATGAGTAGAAATATTGGTTGGAGATGGATATTCTTTTACATTTTGAAGATATAAATCACAATTTCACATGAGAAGCTCTTAAATTCTACATTGGTCATAAATTGGGACTTTTAGTAGTGATTTGAATCTTAGGTGAGGCTAGATATCTATTTTATATTAGAGATTGAGTATTGGAATAGTAAGTGCCTTGACATGCTTTCAATATAATGACCAAGGAGCCTTCACTTAGAGCTAGACACGAGTTCAACATACTTAATAGAGAATAATTTAATATCATTTTTTCTACCTACTCTTTAGATTAATTTAGTTCTGTCATTTCTTCTCATATGAATGAGTCTAAGTATCTCTTGTATTTTAGTTAGGGCCCCACATTATAAATGTAAGAGAATTTATGATGTATAAGAGAGTTACATGAGGGATTCACACATGTTGACCAAGAAAATTCACCATCCTATGGCTATCATAAATCATATTTGAATCATTTGAATAAGAAAATTGGAGCACCCAAGTTCAAAGGATAGTTATAACATGTTATGCAAAATTATTATAAAGGTGTAAGGAATATGATATATTTAGCATGGGAGATCTTCTTGGAATTTGAGTTTGAATTTGTTTAGGGGGTTTAGGTGCCACTTTTGGATGGTATTAGCTCATATTTTTGTGATTCTCTTTTGGCTATTTCATGTATTGGATTCTCTATTTATTAGATGTTTGGGATGGATTTTGTATGATGTATTTTATAGGTATTGTTATGCTACTAGTATTACTCTAGATCTAAGTGTTAGTGTTTTCTCCTATGAAGTATCATTGCCTAGACTATATTGTCATTGATATTGTTGTTGATTAATACATTGTTATGATCATAGTTTGGAAGCTATGTTTTTCTTAATTTTTTCCCAAGGATATATCATTCTATTAAGGTGAATGATTTAATTAATTAATTTATTTCTTAGAGATAATTTTAAATTATAGTTTAGATATTCATCTCTTCTCTTCATATTAGTGTAGTAATATTTTATGCATATTATATATTCATTTCAATTTCTATAGAAATATCTCATGGTTCTAGGAAGAGGATATAAGAAGGTGTAGCCCTAATAACACCTAAAGTGACTTAAAGAAGGATTTATCAAGGTGCTTGCACAACCTTACCTCAAGTTGATTGGAAGAAACTTATATTCTTTCACCATGTTAAGACCTTAGTGAATTTCCCATTTGGGAGAGTGAACATTAACCATTCTACCATGGGAATATTTAAATTATATTTTAGTGGGAGTTTTGGTAATGATAATAGCTAAGTGCGGATCTATGGATAGAGACATACGGTCTTTAGGATTTTCTAAGATATGGAATATTCTAACAAGTTATTCTCTAGATCATGGTTCATTGGGACTTTATAAAAGATATAGTTAGTTGTGGTAGATTAGCTTATTTATGTAGTAACAGAAAAAATAAGCCTTTTCCTTACTTGGCTTGATAATTGACATTAAAACTGAACTAATTGTTAGAATTGTGAAACAAGCACAAAACCATGAGCCACAAGATCAAACAAAAAACAAATACACCTTCCACACAAGAGATCTACAAACAAATATATGAAATATTCCTCAACAAGAAAAATCTATAGAAGCAAGAGACTCTCAAGAAGATATGAAAGCTTGATATAATTATAATGACGGTTGAGTGCTTATAAGAGCAAAACCCTAAATGAGAAAAGGATTAGATCATGACAAGTGTCAACATCACATGAGATGATACATAATGATCTAATATTAGCTCAACTAATAAAGCATTAAAACACTCCTAAGTTTAGCTTAAGTGTGTGAAAATAAATTAGACTAATAATCAATTAAAGATTAATTAATTATTAGCTAATGCATGATAACTCTAACACCCCCCCCTTAAGATGAACTTAGGGAGTAGATAAAAAACCCTAAAAAGAATGCATGATGGTTCCCAAAAAACAAGTCCAAATAAGGTACCCATGTACAAACAAAAGATCTCTATAATGCGGAGAAACAGAGAAAACCTCATGGGAAAAACTCCACTCCAAAAAGAGATGAAAACCAAGTGAAGGACTAAAGAAGCCTCCAAACAAGACAATGTCCTGAAAAAATAGGTACATATAGAACATCTAGAAGCACAAAGCTATAGACTGTTGTCGAAGATGACTGATAGAGTATTGAATGAAGAACCTCCAGAAATAGGAATGCACGAGTGTCCATATGGTAAATGATCCATCTCACCAAAATGCATGTAACCAATCATTGATGTAACACTGAAACTATGTGTAACCAAAAAATGCATGTAGGAGAAACCACCTGCAAATAAAAGGGTGTGCAAACTAGGGAACACATGCACGAGGAAAGAATCACTATGATTCACTACTCTCATGGAAGGGACACTCACTTGACAAAGGTATGATGGTAAACCAAAGGAAAACATCAACCCCCCCATGGCACTTTATATCATAGTGCGAATACAAAAGGCACAATAGGATGTGCAAGATCCCCAAAAAATTATACACTAGAATGTCACTTTATTTCAATGCATCTACAAAATAAGAAGTGCATACAATAATGTCTACAATTCCCAAATAGGATAGAATACTAGAAATACATATAGAACAGCAAAAAATAAGTCATCCCATGCAAACAAAAAGTTTCTAGGAGCTAAAACGTCCAAGTAATTCACCAGAGTGTGAAAATTTAAAAATTTAAATAAAATGTACCTAGAGAACAATCTAGAAAAAGTGCATGGATGGAACTAAAGAGCTCTGAAAGATGGTTCCAACGCCACTAAAATCGCAAAAAATGGAGAAACTGGTCAAAGTTATGAGCTGGGGACTAAAAAAAGAACCTTTGACTTCAAGAGACTATAGAATGCACCAGCAAAAAAATTAGGTGATGAGACCCACACCACTGGAAATTCAATGGAACTAGCTTTTCGGTGATATCTCGTTTGCCAAAAAATGATATCGTATACCCAAGTTATAGCCAAAAGAAAAAATCACCCCTTTTAGGGCACAAAGGGGGTCAAAGGGGCCAAAAACTGCTGATGTCAGCAATGCGCGACATTAAATTTGACGGCTGTTGCAAAATATTCTAGGAATATTTTGATCGCCTGGAAGAAAAATTCTAACCCCTTGCAAGAAAACGCGACGGGCAGAATATGACAATTTTGACTGGAATATTCCAAATATTCCTTTGGCTCAAAAAGTAATTCGCCTCCGGAAAAGAAGTAAAAAAAAACATGCCCCAGAAATATTCCCTAGAGTTTGGTAAGATACCGACCACCGGGAAAGCGAACAAAATGCCAGTAAATTTGAAATTGCCAAGAACATTGAAAAAATGTCGAAAGAATGAGATTGTCGGTATAAAATCCGACAACATAATGAATGGTTGACGACTCTTGCATGCCACCGCTCAGCTTTGAAATGGGTCGGTGGTAGGCATTTAATGGCCGCTACAAGGAGGTACGAGGCCCGCAGGGAATATTCCCTGCGGGTACCCCTAAACAAATAAAAATCACCCCCCATGTAATATTTAAAATTGATTTCTTAAATAACAATTTTGACTTTTTTTAAATTCGAAAAGAAATTGAAAAAACAAAAAAACGCTAATTGATAAAAATTTTCATCCTCTTTATTTTTTTCCTCGAACTTCGTGCACAGGGTCGTATACAGGTCGTACGACCCTTGAAACAAAAAAGAATTGCCTCAGAAGCTCCCGTGATGATTTTGGCAATTTGACAGGCGATCTTAAGGTTTTTGGGCCTTCTAAACGCGATGACAATGTTTTTTTGGGATCAAAATGCTCCAAAAGTGCAGCTACCCTCCAGATCCAGAAAAAAAGTAACCACTTCAAACCCTCGTAGATCTGGTGTCAGGAATCCAAATTAGGTGAAACAAAAGGAAATTTTGACTTTCTCAATGGCTCTAAATCTAATGGCGAGGTTCTTTTCACACCAAAAAGCACCAAAAATTTTCCCACCTCCAAAATTTGCAAAAAAAGCGAAGGGGATTCAGATTTGAAGCCTGCAACCCTTGTTGAAGAAAATAAACCTCATAAATCGAGAAGGGGTTTGAAGCATCTACGCTCTGATACCATGTTAGAATTGTGAAAAAACCACAAAACCACAAGCCAAGGATCAAACAATAAACAAATACACCTTCCACCAAGAGATCTGCAAACAAATATTTGCAATATTCCTCAACAAGAAAAAGCTACAAAAGCAAGAGACTCTCAAGAAGATATGAAAGCTCAAGATAATTACAATGAGGGTTGAGTGCTTAAAAGAGAAAAACCCTAAATGAGAAAAGGATTAGAGCATGACAAGTGTCAACATCACATAGGATGAGACATAATGATCTAATATTAGCTCAACTAATAAAGCATTTAAACAATCCTAAGTTTAGCTTAAGTGCGTGAGAATAAATTAGACTAATAATCAATTAACTTGATTAATTAATTATTAGCTAATGCATGATAACTCTACACATTCACACTATTCTAAGACCTTTATGTGACTAAAACACGCCTTAATTGATCCTTTGTAAGGGTGTTGTAAAGTGTTGTAACAAACTTTCACACTTTTCTAGGATGTATTTGCTAAATTAAGCCTAATGAGCCCCTTTTCAATAAAAATATACATAATTTGTACCTTGTTTAAGTGTTGTAATGTGTTTTAAGGAACTTTCACACTTATCTAGGTGGCCTTAATTAATTTTGGTTAATTGGAGTTATTGAACCCCTTTTGATTCAAATTTGGGCCTTAATTTTGACACCTCCCGAAGATCTATCCCAACAATCATAATTTAATTAACAAATTATTTCATTGGGAAAAGTTTGGTCCTAGTAAGTTAATCCAGGACCCATTCCCCTTGATGGTGAATGGGTCCTCCCTTAACAGGACCCCCCTTTATCAGCTGATCTAGAATGGGTTTTTAACCCTCTTTCATTCCCCTAGGGTTAGGTCCTGGTAAATTGAGCCAAGACCCATTCGCCCAAGGTGGCGAATGGGTCCTCCCTTAATGAGACCCCCCTTTTTGAATTTCATTATGGTGAGAATTTAATTATGTTTCTTTCCAGATCCAGTGTCGGCCTTAATTCTTTGAATTTCGGGGTTAATCTCCTAATTTAGTATAAATAAGGGGTGAATTCACATTGTTTCTCCTGACAAGTTTATGAAGCATTCAAGTGATCAAGCATTAGAGAATTTTAGAGCATTTTAAAGGAATTTATAAGGCATTTCAAGGAAAATTTCAAGTGTTTATTGCAGCAATTCAAAGTCATATCATCATTTCAAGGGTTTGATGCATGCATTCATGTTGTTGAGCTAAGAGGGGGATGTAGCATTAAAGATCTATTTGCAACTATTGTTCACATCATTTCCAAGGATCCTAGATCTACATTCTTCATGGCCACTACATGTTAGTATGTAGATTTGTTTCACAAGACAACATCCAAGGTGACAACATTTACTTTATTTCATGTTCATGCTTCAATTTATTTATTTCATCAATTGGTTTAATTACCTACAAGGGGTTTGGCTGATGCAAACCCCCATTCCCTAACAAAACAACAAGTTTTTTTGCCCTTGAGTGTGTGATTGTAGATTTACAGGTTGAGGATCAAGTTGAGCAAGATTTGGAGCAAAATTGTTAAAGTTGTAAAGTTGCTACAATTGTCATTCAAAGTGCAAGATCACGGAAAGAGCTCTACAAAATTGTATACAGACTTCCAAAAATTGATAACAGGGAATTTAAGAGTGCAAACATCAAGGAACAAGATCTTGAAATCAATTTTTCGAAACCCTAAAAGGACCCATTCGCCACTAAAGGTGAATGAGTCCTCTGTAGCTCAAAAACAATTTTCTGGCTAGGTACACAACTTTTTATGCTCGAAAAACATCCTCCATATTTTCTATAATAGTTAGGTTGCATTTTTTATTGTTATTGGCATCTTATTTTACATAATTTGAGGTTTTTAGGGTCTTAGAAAAATCAATGGTCCATCACTTTGTTGATTCATTTTGGTGGACCTTGTTTTCTCCTATACATTTATTGGTGAACCTGACATATTCAACATTGCAATTTTATAATTTTTGGAGTCTTTCATTACGTATTAAGTTAGATATTGCATTGAATTAAGATCTCATTTAGGGTTTCTTGTTTTGCATTGAAATGTTGTATATCATATAGGGTTTAGATTTGCATTGTTTTGCACTTCTTAAATCTGAAAATTACAAAAAAAATAAGTCATTTTGCATCTCATTTAGATCTCATTCAATTACATTTGAAAATCAAAACAAAATCACACTTCAAATTAGGCCTTGCATTTCATATTTTCATTGCATTTTTACATTGAATTTCTAGAAAATCTAAAGCTGAAGCTTACTGTTTCAAACCTAGAACTGAAAGACAAAATAGAGAGCTTGCAAATCATTAAAAAATAGTTTAAAAATACCTAACTAGGACCCATTCACTTTTACTGGAAAATAAGTCCCTGATCAGGTATGATCTGAACCTTTTGGCAACTAAAAAAGCATCAAAATTCACTCTGAAATCCATAGAAAAATCTCAGAAACACCTAACTAAGACCCATTTTCCCTTACTAGGGAATGAGTCCCTGTTAGCTATAGATCTGCATTTTCAGGACATTAAAATCTCAGTTTTTATCTTTTGTTTGGTGTTGTTACCTTTATGTTTCAATTTATTGATTCGTTGTTTTCTCAATTTCATTGCATTTAGTTTAAATTGCTTCATTTTAGTGCATTGTTAAAAGTTCAAAATTGCATCAAAACATTTTATTTTCAACTTATTGCATTGTTTAATCAACCAATTAGATTGCTTAGATTCTAAAAATTGCATTTCATTCTAGGTTATTGCATTGTCCCTTTGTTATTCTAGGGTTTTCACACTGGGGTTGTAAAACTTGCATGAGCTTTACAACTTGGTGTCCTATTTGTAATACTATTATAAGACGTAGTTCGAGGCTCATGTCATCCTGTGATATATCACTCGCCATGGATCTTTGGTTTCCTAACTCTCTTTCTGATAGTGTTGAGAATCAACCCTCCATGGCTCATAGTTTGCATACTTCATTTTCCATGACTTCACCTCCTACAACCAATGTCCCTAACATTACCAACACCATCCCTACCATTACCACTTCCACTCAATCTTTGAGGTCTATTCAAAGCCAAGGTGGAATTCCAATCCCATCCTCCACGATACCAATATCCATTCCTACATGTACACCAATACGCAACCTACAACAACATTCCAACCTACAACAACATTTCAACCCACAACTACCATTCAACCAACAACAACAGTCATACCTACTAGCACCGTATACACCTCCATAGGTATTCCTATAGGAAATGCTTCAAACACAATAATACCTCAACAATCCACCTTCAATAACCTACAATTCACTAGCCCTTTGGATACGTACACTACACCACCTTATTCCCCTCAACCTTATAACCAAAATGACCCTCTCATTAATTCACTTTTTCAAACCATGACATTCCTTCAACAACAAGTGGCAACATTACAACCAAACAATAATGGTCAACCTTTGCAATACATCAAATCCACCCCGTTTTCCCTCGACATATTAAGAGCACAAATGACACAGGGTATAGAGGTCCCTCACTTTGATAAATATGGTGGGAAAGGATATCTTGTAAGCCATGTTTTCACCTTCATAGCCTTGTGTAGTAATTTCATCTTTGGAGATAAACTATTGGCTAAGTTATTCCCTAGATCCTTGAAGGACACTGCTCTAGAGTGGTTTTCCTATTTACTGAACAATTCAATTGGTTCATTCAATGAATTAATTGATGCCTTTTACAACCACTTCCACATTCACATGGGTCTCAAAATTACCCTTGCTAATTTAATGAAATGCAAGAAAAAAGAGGATGAAAAAGTGATTGATTTCATAGGAAGATACCAAACACTCTATTCACAAGTGAACATTAAAATTCATTATTCCGAACTTCAAAGAATGTTCATTACCAACTTACAAGATCAACTCCAAAGAAAACTTGAAATTTTGAGGTTTCCATCCTTCACACAATTATGTACAACCCTTTGTGACCATCAAAACTCAATTGGCAGTCGTGATGTGAAAAATCCCCCTAGTCATTCTGAAAAGTCTAAATCCACGAATTAAAACAATTATCAACTATTTAAGAAAAAAAATAAGGGATTTTTACGATTAAATACTCCTCAGACAAGTCAACAAACAATAATCAAGTGGCTTCTATAAAAATGACAACTCCTTTTGGGGATAGAGAGAGAGAGAGAGAGTTCACTCCTTTACCCGATACTCTTCACAATATCATGTTGCAGCTCATTGACAAAAACATGCTTAACTTACCTCCTATTAGAGAATGTGACCCTACTATGCCATTTCCTAACGACTTTCAAAAAAATGATTATTTCCATTACCATCAAACAAATGGAGAGTGCAAAATAATGTAAGGGTGATCCCATAATAGTGGTTTACAATTTTTGGCCAAACTGGACACCGATATTTTTTTTTAACAAAATCTCCACATTCAGGCACCTATAGCGATTAAACCATGAGGAATTTGAAGATGATGCGAACTAGAGTCTTGTCATATTTTGTTTGTAGATTCTAAAAATATTTTTTTCAATTTTTTTGGAATCAGATTGCACTTCTTTTTCCATCTCCCACGAAAATTGGTTTTTTCAAAAAACAACATTTTTAAAAAGTGACGCACACCGTATAACACATAACTTTTTTCCTTGAAAGAGAAAATTTCAATTCTTTCAAATTTAGATTTCTAACTCCGATATCTAGTGATTCCACTTGGTTAGATAGTTTTTTATTGAATATTTTTTCTTTAATCAAGTTTCAAAGTTAAATCAATTACAATTCAGACATAACACAACCGTATAACGCATAACTTTTACTGTATTTATCGAATTTTTTTTATTTTTTATTTTTGGATCAAGGACTCCAATATCTGGTGCACTCATATTTGTAAATTGTTTTTTTGATAATCTTCTATTTTTCCACTTGTGCAGAACAAAGAGTTTTGTTTTCAATGAAAAACCTATATTTAATAAAACTTAAAAAACAGATAGATAATATAATCAAAACATATTAAAATTATATTCGTTGGATAGCTCGTTTTGAGGGGAACCTGATACTAGTTGGGTTTGTGAGATCCCCTCCATTTTCATTCTCAAATCAAGCTTCGAAGTGCAAAATTCTCAGCAATTTTGGTGCCTTATGAGGCAAGGGTGAAATAACAAGGGTTCGACCGAACAGGTGTTCGGTCGAAGAAAATAAAAATGTTTGGTCGAACAAGGGTTTGACTGAACCCACTATACATAAAATTAAAAAATGATTTTAAATGGGTTCGACCGAACATTCTAAAGATGTTCAGTCGAACACCTTGATTTTAATATTAATATAAATATTATTTATATTCTTTTTAAATGATAGCTTAAGAGAAAGATTTTTGCTGTAGAATACAATCAAAATTTTAAGAAGATTGTAAAAGGAGATATTTTGGATAAACTATCAAAATTTATATATAATTATAATGATATATATGTTTGATTTATATATAATTTTACATACACTAAGGTATATCATAATGTTTTAAGGGCACCGTTGAATAGATAACCGTAATTAAAAAATTTGTTGACAGGAAAATTCGACCATCAAATTTAATCCTTGGTAGGAGGGAGATACTTCAGAGAGAGAGGAGGGGGAGTGGGAGAGAGATAAAGGGTAGGGGGTCCTAGGGTTTAAGGGTTAAGGGTAGAGGAGCTCGAGAGGGAGAG
>VDFB02134455.1:175475-252103 GCA_007258455.2 Sequoia sempervirens | reverse complement strand
TCTCTATCTCCTTCCCTCCCTCTCTCTCCCCTCCTTTATCTCTCCCTCTTTCCTTATTGCAAACATAGAACATCTCTCTCTACCCCTATATATCTCCCTCTCTCTACCTCTCTCTTTCTTTCCCTCTCTATCTCTATCTTCTTATCTTTCCCTCCTCCTCTCTATCTATATCTCATTATCTCTACTACTCCCTCTATATATCCACCACTCTCCCTCGCCCTCTCCCTCTCCCTCTCACTTTCTATATATTGATCTCTCTCTAGGATCTATTACCTCATCTTCTCTCTCTCCCTATCTACCTATCTCTCTCCTCCCACCTCTTAGATCTCTCTCCCTCTCTCCCCTTCTCTCTCTCTCCCTCCTCTACCTATCTCCCTCTCTCTCTATCTCTACCTCTCTCCATTTCTCTTCCCATATATCTCTATTCATCCTTCTTTACCTCTCGCTCTTTCTATCTCCTATTTCTCTCTCCCTCTTTCTATCTCCTATTTCTCTCTCCCTCTCTATCTCTCCCTATCTCCATATCTATTTGTCTATCTCTATTTCTTTATGTTTGTTTGTCTCTCTATCTCTATCTCCCTTTCCCCCTCTCTATATATTATTATATCTCTATCTCTCTATCACTCTATCTCACCATTAATATATCTCTCTCTCTCCCTATCTCTTCCTCTATATCTCTATATCTCTTCCTCTCTATGTCTCCCTCTCTATCTCTATCTCCCTCTCTCTCTCTATATATATTTATCTCCCCCTCTACCTATCTTTACCTCTCTCTATTTCACTACATCTATCTTCATCTCTACCTCTATCTTCCTTTATATCCCTCTATCTCTAGATATGTCTCTCTTTATCCACCCATCTCTCTATCCCTCTCCCTCTTCCTAGAAATCTATATCTATATCTCTTTGCCTCTCTATCTCTTTCTCTCCATATTTATTCTTTTATATCTCCCTTTATCTCTATCTTGTTATCTTTTTTTCTCTTTATAACATACACTCGAGCTCTCTATATCACTTTCTATATCTATATTTATCTTTCTATCTCTCTCTCTCTCTCTCTCCCCATCTCTATATACTTATCAATATTTATCTCTCCCTTTCCTTCTCTCCATATCCCTCTACTTCTCCATTTCCATATTAAAATCCATCTCTATCTCTATCTCCTTGCCCCCCTCTCTCTTTCTCTTCCTCCCTCTATTTCTCCCTCTGTCTATCCCCCCTCTCTCCCTGTTGCAAACATAACATGAGCTTATTGGAAATCAAGATTGATTATCTTCCTAATCAAGAGGTTTTGTTTTAGCCATGTTTGAATCCATGTAAGGGGATGCATAGTTGATTTGAAGATATCACTTCTCCATTGAGACCTTTTTTGTTGTTAGTAAACATATTTGTCCTTCAAAAATAAATGAAAGAAAATGACTCAGAATTCCTAGCAAGAAGAACAAATAGTACTAACAGTTGAGTCACTTGCAATGATATTTGCAAGTGCTCTCTGCTTATTTTACAAGGCACAACTACCTTCGAAAGATATGCAATGAATAAAAACTCAGGGTATGCTTTTAATCGGAAAGCAGAAAAGGAAACTAACACCTACCCATAACTATGAAAGTAGATGCAAAAGATTTAAATTCAAGATTAAGTGAATGCAGAAAATTGAAACAAAGCCCCCTTATCTCACACCCAAAGATGATACTCAGGAAAAGAATGAGCAGCAAATTCCCCCTTCAACAGATGAATTATTCTAAATTCAAAGCTTTAGAAATAAATACACATACAACTTGACATAATAGAATTAATATTGGAAAATAATTGCAAAGACCCAAAGTTCATTGATAGTTTAAAGAAAACATCAGCAAATGCAAAGATTTGAAAACATCTTCCTTATTTCTCCAATATCAAAATTGTGAATACAAAACCTCAACATTCCTGTACAACAAACTGTGAGAAAAGAAAATTAAATTGCGCTCCTTCCTTCCCTGAATAGCAGGAAAAGATCCCCCTTTAGAAATAATTTTTACAATAAATAAGCCTCACCCATGAAACTCTTCAGTTCTCGTAACTATTTATTTCAAATGAAAAAAAATATTCTCCCTTTTGATATTAACCGCTTCTTGAAGAAGTTACAATGACCACTTCTTTCTTGCCATAACAATCTCTTGGATTGAATTTTGATTTTCTTCTTTAAATACATTATATATAATCATAAAATATAGACAAAGCCATATCATATTCATCATTAAATGAGGAGGTTATGAAACTTGAGAAACCCGTGACCAAGGTTATGAAACTTGAGAAACCTGCGACCAAGGTTACGAAACTTAAGAAACCCGTGACCAAGGTTACGAAACTTGAGAAACCCATGACCAAGGTTATGAAACTTGAGAAACCCGTGACCAAGGTTATGAAACTTGAGAAACCCATGACCAAGGTTACAAAACTTTTTAAATTTTCATATGGAGTTTAAATGCATCTATTATTTTTCCCAACATTATACTCTGGCTACAAGATGAAAACCTTCACATCTTCCACAAATCAACTCTGTTTTGCTTAAAATATGGATAGCAAGAGGATTGAATTCTTCTGAGAAAAACCCATAATTGTTTTAAGTTCCAACACTCTGAAACTTGAATTTTAGCCTCATTTGCAACTTGGTAGGGAAAAAATGTAAGGTTTAAAATCTCTCAAACGGTGAGGCATTTGGGCATGAAAACTGGCCAGATTAATTGGAATGTGGTTAGGATCAAGCTCACAAAAGGATTTTGGACCAAATTTAATAGGTTTTAAAAAATAATCATTTTTTGGGATTTAGTAGGCTCAAGGGCATATACGAGAATGTACAAAAATTGAAAAAATTTAAATTTCAAATTTTAGGGTAACATTGGCTCTAGTTGGGGACTACCCTTTGTCACAGAGAGTAGAGAACTCCAGAATCTCAAATGAGGACCATGCCAAGTCCATTGGGTACAGAGTCAAAATAAAAGCAAGAGGACATGGTGTTGCCTGCAGAAGGGTGGAGGGGAACTGGGCACAAACAAAAAAATGGGACAAAAACTCCCTAATATGTACATGGTCATGAAGACCCTACCTTAGATAACTCCAAATTAGTCATGCAAATCAATTAACCAACTAGAAGAAATAGATTCCTGTGCAGAATAATGTTGGATGAATGAGGGGCATGCACATAATCAACCACTAGCTGGTGACCACCATAATCAGAGGAATATGAACAACACCATGCAAAAATTCTTTAGGTAAAATCTTATGCTCAACAAGCCATTCCTCACTATACACTTCTGCAACTAGACGACTCACATCAACATTGGCCATTAGGCAATTACTGGCATCTGTTTTCATATCATCAAGTGCAGTACCAGAATGTACTTGATTTAGCAAGCAAGGAGAAATCAGCCCTCAGAATGGGTAGCCCACACATATGTCATGAGATAAAAACCCTTCATTTGTGCTATATGGGGAAATAATTCCATTATTTAAAATTTTTAGACCAACACATTCTTGCATATGATCATCTCTCTCAACATACAAATTGGTATCATGTAAATGAGAATTATCCCCAACCAGAACAAACTCCTCTTTCTCTACAAGATTTGAATTCAAAACTTCATGACACACTTCATTAATTTTTCTTGAATATTATTTTTGTATATCATAGGCTGAAAGAATCTCTGAGTTTATAATTGTAGACTCCAAATTTTGAATTGCACATTCAAAAAGCATAGGATCAAATCTAAATGTAGAAAATTCTTCTTCATTTACAAAAAGAAATTAATCACTCAAATATTTCCCATACCAACTAAACTCATGAGAATGTAGATTAATCATACCTTCACCAAACTAAGACATCAAACCATCAAATTCTTCAGTTTTATCTTCACAGGCGTATACTTCTTTTACTGGAGCTTCAACATGCGAGTCTTTTTCTTCAATAGATGACAAAAACTGAAGTATAATTTCTTTTTCAGCAAGAGAGTCATCATCCAAAAATTTTAACAATTCTTGAGGCTTTGGTTGTAGCAGATCCTTTTCACCATCCCCTTCATGAAACTCAAAAACTGCATATTCTGGTTGTGTGTTACTTTGAAAATTCTCATCTTCATACCTTTTGGAAACAAGCCAATTTTCAACTGCCTCAACACTGAAAGTTTCCAGCTCTAGGTAAGAGAAGAGTCTCAATGAATCTTCATTACCTCCATTTGTTACCTTATGAGAAACATTTTCTATCATCTGGTCTACTTCAAGAATATTAAAAGAAAAGGTTTCTAGTTCAGGAAGGAGTGCAGGCATATGTGCATCATCACTCATACCTCCTTTTGTGTTAGCAAAATCACAAGTAAATAAATTCATCTTAGCTTCTATAATATGACCATTTCCATCTATGATTCCACACAAGAAATCATTACTTGAACCTGCCAAACACCAGTTAGGAATTAAAACAATATTAGAGTCTTTCAGTGGTACCTCTTATTCAGGAGAAATAAGAGATGGTTTAATCTCTCCTATTTGCATGCATATCATGGAGGCCATTGATTTCTTATTTCTAGTTCGATGAGATGTCTTTATGGATTGTTGTGGTGCAACATATGTCTCTGCGACAGTTCGCTCATCAAGCACAGAAAAATTGTAAGAACAAGAATTTGATGTAGTAGCAGTATCATCATCTCCATTCTCTTCTTTAATCCGCTTTAATCTTCCTATTGTAGCTTGTAATTGTTGAATCTCTTGCTTAAGATATTTAATCAAATAATATTTATGATGCACCTTTTCCAACAATAATGAAGATTTGTGAGCTTCTGACAGATGCAACCTTTTTCTCTTAGCTTCAGAAATACTTTCTTTAAAATTATTCCACAAAGATTGAAGTATTTCATCATCTTCAGCCAATATGTCTGCTATTGTTGGTGTAGGTCATCTTTTGAATTTAGACTGATTTCATTGTTTTGACTAGTACGAAACCATTCTCTAAGATCCTCATATAAAATAGTCACCAGCCTTCATCCTTGGGGAGGCACCTTCAAATTTCTGGGAGAACAAAACTCCAACCACTTCGTTTCCCCAGTGGAGTCGCTAAAAATCTGTTAGTAAATAGATTTGTCCTTCGAAAATAAATGAAAGAAAATGACTTAGAATGCCCAACAAGAAGAACAAATAGTACTAATAGTTGAGTCACTTGCAATGATATTTTCAAGTGCTCTATGCTTATTTTACAAGGCGCATCTACCTTCGAAAGATATGCAATGAATAAAAACTCAAGGTATGCTTTTAATCGGAAAGCAGAAAAGGCAACTGACACCTACCCATAACCATGAAAGTAGATGTGAAAGATTTAAATTCAAGATTAAGTGAATGCAGACAATTGACACAAAGCCCCCTTATCTCACACCCACAGATGATACTCAGGAAAAGAATGAGCAACAAATTCCCCCTTCAACAAATGAATTATTCTAAATTCAAAGCTTTGGAAATAAATACACATAAAGCTTGACATAACAGAATTAATACTAGAAAGTAATTGCAAAGACCCAAAGTTCATTGAAAATTTAAAGAAAAGATCAACAAATGCAAAGATCTGAAAACATCTTCCTTATTTCTCCAATACCAAAATTGTGAATACAAAGACTCAACATTCCTATACAACAAACTGTGAGAAAAGAAAATTAAACTGCCCCCCTTCCTTCCCCGAATAGTAGGAAAAGATCCCCCTTTAGAAATAATTTTTACAATAAATAAGCCTCACCCATGAGACTCTTCAGTTCTCTTAACTGTTTCTTTGAAATGAAAAAGAATATTCTCCCTTTTGATATTAACCGCTTCTTGAAGAATTTACAATGACCACTTCTTTCTTGTTGTAACAATCTCTTTGACTGACTTTTGATTTTCTTCTTTAAATACATTCTATATAATCATAAAATATAGACAAAGCCATGTCATACTCATCATTAAATGAGGAGGTTATGAAACTTGAGAAAACCACAACCAAGGTTACGATACTTGAGAAGTCCGCGACCAAGGTTACGAAACTTTTTAAATTTCCATATGGAGTTTAAATGCATCTATTATTTTTCCCAACATTATGCTCTGGCTACAAGATGAAAACCTTCATATCTTCCACAAATTAGCTCTGTTTTGCTTAAAATTTGGACAACAAGAGGATTGAATTCTTCTGAGCAAAACCCAAAATTGTTTTAAGTTCCAGCACTCTGAAACTTGAATTTTAGACTCATTTGCAACTTGGAAAGGAAAAAATGTAAGGTTTAAAATCTCTCAAATGGTGAGGCATTTGGGCATGAAAAATGGCTAGATTAATTGGAATGTGGTTAGGATCAAGCTCACAAAAGGATTTTGGACCAGCTTTAATAGGTTTTCAAAAATAATATTTTTTTTGGATTTAGCAGGCTCAAGGGTGTTGATGGGTGTTTTTGCACACTTTCTCAACACAGGTAGTGCATATGTGCACTACCTCTCTTGAAAGGAAATATCCAACAAAAAGTTGTTGAAAATCTCCCCAAGGTCTCTCGGGTGTCAAGTCTTGACAGTGCTTGGAATATCTCAGTTATTTTATGTGATTTTGCTGGTAATCACAGGGAAAACTTACGTTGTTGGATACAAGGTGGATCTTAAAATTTGAAGTTTTTGAGACGGGAGTTAAGGTGCATTTCACTGTACGTTGAGACAACAATGTAAAACTTCAATGTTTTCCTTAAGTTTTGGCTTTACAATGTGCAATGAAACTTAGCACAGGTTGTTTCTAAAAAAGGGAAAAAAGAGCAAGGGAGAGGGAAGGTTCCTAGATCTGCAACTAGCTGTGAACAGTGATCACAGAGGTTTTGCTATGGACAACTCCCTTCAAACAGGATTCCATTTAACCAAGGTACCTATAGTATCATGAAATCTATGCTATATTCAAAGGTCTGTAGATATTTTATCACTCATCCACCACATAAATGCATGAATAAAGATAAAATTTTAAAAGAAGCTTCAAGTTTTAGCCCAGACTAACTTTACAAGACCATTTACCAATAACAAATAGCAAAAAGTATGGACTGGAAGACATCAACATAGTAGAAATTTCTACAATCACAGAACAACATCACTAAAATCTATCTAAGTAATTTAAGGCTAACTAGAACATCAATGTGAATCTAAATAAGCATCTAACAATGGAGATTGAATCATGAAACATGTGAAGAATTTAGAAAATGTACCAAGTCAATGTCTTTGCATTATATATTTCTGCAGCATGTCTTTACAACAACTCAACTCCCTTGAAAATGAGAGGAGACCCCCCATTTATAGTGCCCCAAAAGTAGAATGAATGGCCAAGATTTAACCTCATTGTGTGGCCAAGATTCACTACAATCTAGGGTTTTACCTACCCCCCCAATATATTGCAATTTAAAATACAATTTTGTCTTCATCCCTATTTCGTCCTCTAGTGACAGTACTGTAGCATTTTGTCTTTTGTTGATTGCTCTTTTTGCTGTAGTTATTCCTTTAGAAGTTCTTCACTGAAAATAGGGTTGCCTTCCTACTTCTTCAAAGCTGCATACTCCATGAATTTCAGGATTACCGGTTGGAGTTTCTTGACCTCTATGATCTCAGACCACAACACTTGATAACTCCATTCCTTGGAGTTGCCCTCAAGCCTTTTCCAGTCTTCATCATACTTGGTGGTGTGGTCTCTGAACAGTTCTGACTGGGTGAAGGCGCGGGCAGCAAAACTCATGAAATCTATGGTTATCTCTGTTGCCATCCCATCCTCCATCTTTTTCTGGAAATGGGACTTTATTCTCTCTGGATCAATTTGCACCACGTGTATGTCATATCCCGTCATCAGCCTCAAATATCAGGCATAATCAACTCTAATTTCTTTGACCCATTCAATATCTGGATCCACTTTATCAATTACCTGCTCCAACCTTTCTTTTTGGTTATCAAAGTCCCGCTTCCATACATCCAGTAGCCAATGGTCATCCCTTTCAAATGTGAGCTCGCTTTCCCATGCGGTGCCTGGTAGCCGGAGGAGGCCTTGGCTGATCTGCCTTCCCTCCCTCACCCTCTTGATGGGGACCCTCTTGAATGGCTGGCTATTTCGTGACACCTCCCTTCCATTTGGGTTTCTTAGAGGGTGAAGCTCCTGAATCCTTTTGTGAATAAACCTTGGGATTTGGCAACTGCTCCGCCTTAGTCCCTTTCCTCTTCTTTGATCTTATGAGTGGAGGAGATTTAGATGTTCCTCCTGTTGAAGTTGTGGTAGTAACATCCTCCGTAGCACTAGGCTCACTCTTAAGCCCTTCATATGTCAGGACAACCCCTTGTTGCTTTAATCGGGCTACTTTCCCATCAACCCATTCTTTGGTATGAGCCTGAATTGGCTTGGTTATAATATCGAGGTCATTGACCTCCTGCTCATGCTAATCTATTGTTGGTAGTGACAAACTAGTGACTGTAGCGTATCTGGGGTCCATTACGGTGCTCTCATCTTCTTCGACCTAATCTGGTATGGGAAATAGTTTCACCCTTCTTATGAAGTATGTAGTCATCCGCATGTAATGTCTGCATGCACCTCCTTGTCGTCTTGACAATCTGCCCAAAAATATTCAACATGATGCAAATGGGTGAACCCTGGTCCTAGTGCCTTTCTTACATGCCCATATGGGTCCATCTATGGGCCAGTAGTATACAGGCGAAAGTGATGTTGTACTAATTCCTTCTTAGAATTCCCAACACACTAGGAAGTTTTCAATTTGTGCATCCCCTGACTAAAAGCTAAGGGATAAGGGATCCCTACCAATTTTTTGCCACCGAGGACTGAATGTATATGCTGTAGCTACCGGGAAAGCTCTAATAGTATAATCCAGTTGTTGGGGTACTGGGGCAGCTTATTCGGCCTTTCTGTGAAACCTTGGGCACGAATGTATGTAAACTTGGGGTATTGTATGAATAGGAAGGCATATTACTTCAAGAACGCTTGAGCACTGTGAGAGACCCTCCTCTCAAAATCCCCTCTGAGCAATCTGGTGATGTGGCCAATGAAGGTGTTGTTCACCCTGCAATACTCTTTCTTGAAGTTTCTGAACTGGAGTTGGGGATATCTGACATAGACCTTTAATGCTTGACCTGGTTCCTCATCAGGTGCCATGAACAATCCACTGTACTGCCTCTGCTTGGCCAATGAGTATACTAGATAGGAGGTCATGTAGAACCTAGAGGTGTTTTTTACATTCATGGACTGCTCATGAAAGAAATTGCTTATGATGCCTCCCTAGTAGATCGAGGCTTTTGTAGTGACATTTCCATCCCCACGGAGGATCTTTTCTACGAAATATACCATCCACTCCTAAAAAAAGGCAGTGGTGGGGAGGTCCATCACTCTGCTCAACATAGTTACCAAGTCATGGTAGTCTTCATGGAAGTCACTGCGGAAGAGTTCTTGAGGAACCTTTGTAGTGCTACCCCTTTTCTCTTTAAGCCAGTACTAATTTATTAACTTCTTGCAGCCCATCGGGTTCTCATCCCATGTTGCTTTACACTCTTCAATGGTAGGCATCTCCATCTCCTCAAAGGTGGGGATGTGAAAGGTCTTCGTAATTGCCTCACCCGACATTTCAACAAGAATATTTTCGTCCCTATCAACAATGGTTCACGTCTATGGTTGATAGGCCTGCTAGCAAGCCATGACCAATTCGGGGGCTATGAGGGATGGAGGGAAGCCTGCGACTTTTGCAATTCTGCTTTGTCTAATCAATCTGGCATTATCGGTCTTCGGGTGGACTCTGACCCTTTGGTTAAATTCATCAATATCGACATGGCCGATATTGGTATATGTGATTTCCTTCCAGTTGGTGATGATTTTTGAATGTAGGGGCTCACCCTCAAACTGGAACTTCATTTGGTCTTTCTTCTCTCTTCCACAAAGAGTCTTTCCCGATTTCTTTCCTTTGTCTTTTTCTGTAGCCGCCCCCAAGGGTCCTGCACCCAATTCCATATATCCTAGAAACAGAGACGTAATAAGTACAACCAATTACGAAAGCATTAATCATTAGCTAAAATCCCATGGATGAAATCCAATTAGACAATTTATCATTCATAAAATCAAACTTTTACTTCCAAATGTCGTTAGTAATTTTCTCAAGGGATTTTGGACAACTCGGGCCTAGGGGGCCAAATTTCCCTAGTAGGAATGCTATTTTTAAAGGGCAAATGAGGTAGGGCAATCCGGGTGATTTCTCCTATCTTTATATTTTGATGGTCTGAAAGGATCATGTTGAAGAGGGTCGAATTTGAACATGTGGGTCAAGGTTGGTTTTCAAATTTGAGGTTATTTTGATCAATTTTGGAGCTCCCAGATATTCAGGGTTGAAAAGCTGTCAGGGCTTTGTTGTTTGAAACGGCTAGGAAGAAATAGAGTTCCGGGGTCTGGGACCCGGGAGCTCAAAGGATGACTGATGTTTACTTTCTACTTCGAGGTGTTCGGACTTGAAGGGGCAGGAAGCCATTAGGGTTTTGATGTTCAAAACGACAGTCATGCACAGGAACCCAGCAGGAACGGCCTGACGGACCGGACCCGGCATCAAACTTGGCCACTAGGCTTCTTTGTGAAGTTTCTCTCAACAATTAGGAGAGAAAACCCCAGAGGTTGGAAAGGCGGGCTTATTTCTCCCTTTTGAACCAGCTGAGATGGGACAGAATCCCGGTGGTCGGGACCCAAAGAGAGCAAAGATGACAAATGGAGGGTCGGGACCCGAGAGGTGGAAGGTCATCAATAGGTGACCATTTCAAAGGGGAAAAGTTGCCATGGAAGTCCGTGGACTGGGACCTAGCAACATGTTTGGTCAGTTGGTTTGAGTTCAACACCGGACGATGAAAGACAAGGTGGGCCCCGGATCTTGGGTGGACGGGTTCTCTTCGCCATTTAGGAATGACAGAAGTAACAGAGCATCCTAGGGACAGAATCTCAGTGGCGTGGGCCTGGGAAGTAGAAATGGAGGCATGTCTTTGAAGTTTGGTAAGTTTGATGGCGATCGGACGACGGAGGTCTGGGGTGGCGAGCCCGAGAGGGCATCCTGCCGTTTGGAAAATTTTGCTTCATTTGCTAAGTTCTCAATGGCAATGGGTTAGCATAGGCCCAGAGGGCATGAATTCCATGCGCGAAGAACGAGAGCGGTGAGGTCCAACTCTAGTTTGATCTTAGGAGATGTCTTGGAGGTTTTTTTAGAATTTGAAGACATGGGTTTTGTAGGTTTTGTCATGTTTTATCAAGTTAATGCATTTTAGCCCATGTTTATTCATCATTTTACGTGCAAAATCATAAAAAAACCTCTCGGAGGAATGAACAGCGAACCTACCTCAGAAGTCCAATGAGTGAAGTTGGAAAATCTACCAAGGACGGCCAAATGATGATCACGAATAGGAGGGCGGCGGGTGATGGATGCACTGAACTCCTTAAATGCACTTTGAACTCCTCTGGTAAACCTGAAAAATAAAAATGATAGGTCAAGCCAGATATTTATACCCTAATATGCATTAAACACCCTCATTTAATGCTCGTACGAACGACAAGAGGGTTGGTGGATTCAAATCCTGGATGGCGGCGAGAGGTCTGGGGTCTGGGGGCCGAAAAGACACGGTTAGACGACCACTTGAAACTTCATTTCGGAAGCTATCAGCGAAGGGGAGCTCGAGGCCCGGAGGGTGGGGTTTCATCATAGGTTTGTCATTCGGAAACAACGAAGTCAATATAGAGTCCTGGGGGTGGAAGTCCAGATAGTTGGGCCCGACATGGACGAAGGTAGTCCAAAATATCACAAGTTTAAATGGGCGAAAAATGAGGAGGCGGGTCCCGGGGCTTAGGAAGGAAGAAGCCTTCTGCCATTCGAAACGGTAAACAATAGGAGGAATCTCGGTAAGGGAAACCTAGCGGGGCGGGCCTGGTAGGCCCCATGGCCATTGGTAGAAGCAAACTGCCAAGGAAGCTCCGCAAGGTAGGTCAAGACCTAACAAAATTCAAGGGGATTGAAACATGGTCAACTCAAGATGAAACTAAGAAACATTTTGACCATCTAGGACACCAAAATGGGGGCACACAAAATGAGGCAGTGACAAGATGACCTAACAAGGCAAAAGAAAAGAGGGTCCTCATTCTGAATGGGGCGTGTGTGTTGAGGGCACAACAAAGGGAATATACGAGAATGCACAAAAATTGATTTTTTTTTTTCAAATTTCAGGGTAATAGTTGCATAAACAACACCATTTGCTATATGGCCTACCAATTGACCTCATGTACTACACAAATGTATGCAAAAAGTAGACTAGAATTTTCCCTAATCGACCTTCCACACCTCTTTGGCATACCCATTGCACACCAAGGTATGATTGCAAGTATAGATAATTTCAACTTATACAAGTTGGTGAGTAGATTGTTGTGCTATGACTAGAACGAATTTGCAAATAATTATTTTCTACTTAAACTTAAATAACTAGAGTGTTCCATGCAAATTTAAAATTGAGGCCCGAAAGGATAATTTAAAATATTTTTCTATTTTAGTGGAGCAACTACTATTGAGGAATTGAAAATAAGTTGTGAAAAAAAGGGGGCTAGAAATAAGTATATTGAGAAAAATACAAATGCCTCTATAATTTTTTTCCCTTTTCATTTTCTTTCAGCTTTTTCCTCCAAATTTTACCTACAAAAAAATTATTAATATTATTCATTTATACATAGAAATAAGTAGAAACTACATTTTTTTAAGATGACTATTTAAAAATAAGTAGTGAAATTAAATATTCATAGGGCCACCAACTCTAAAAATTACTCATAAAAAATTTGAGTAGTGACTACTAGCCAAAATAAGCTAAACAATCGCATAGGGACCTTCCCTAAAAATAAGGGACGACTTTAATTTTATAATTGTTGAAATTGCCCATTTTAATTTTGAAGTAATGTGACATGTAGAAAACAGTAAAAAATGACTAGTCAGATGAGAGTCTCATTACACGAATCTCAAAAATTGATCCATGTTTATTAAAGGCATTCCCTAAAAGAGCTCAAATTTTTTGAAGCCTAAGATGCAACTTTAATGCAACATCTCATCGCTTTAATTGATATGGGAAAAATAAATGGGAATATGCATTCTCGAATTTCTTAGGGTTTACATGAGACCTTTCTTTATTTTTCTTTATAAAGGCTTATGTGATTAATTAATCTTCAAGTATTTGTTAAATATTATTTGATAATAATTCTTTTCTATGATTATTTTTGTTTTCAAACTTATTGATAATATAATAATAGTGGTCTTGAATAGTGGATTCTGATTAAACTATAATTACTTAAAAATAACAAGCTCTTTTAGGGTTTTGATTTAGTAAGATATTTTGTCAAATTGTAATGGGTTATCTAGGGTTTATTTTTAGGGTTTTAGTATAGAAAGTTCTTATAATGAGATTATGATAATTGACTAGTTGTTTTTAGATTAGGTTCGGTTAAGTCATTGAAAAATAATTTTAGTACATTTTAAAAAATTAAGGAAATTTATAATGTAAATGAATTAGGGACTATAAAGATAAAAAGGTTCAAAAATCATAGAGCAATTGCACTTATGTCAAGAAACAATGGGCAGCAGTTTTTAAAATGTTTCCCGCTATTTTCCTTCATGATTTAGACTGGAAAGAAGCCCTTTTGGGCTTGGGTTTGCAAAATAATATTATTGCTGATTCTATTAGACAAATTATTTTGAAGCATATTTGGAAGGCTATATGTTCAGCTATTTTCTCTAATAACTCTTATCATGCAACTGCAGCTGTAAGGCTTTACTTTGACATCCTTTTTTAGGTGGCTTTTTTGTTTTCGCAGCAACGGGTTTTATGCAAGAAGTATCCAAAGGCCACGGTTCAGCTATAGCAAATTAAAGATCAAGTTCTTCAGTTCCAGTCCGATAACAAGTTTTGTCATTGTAAAGTTATACAGAATATGAAATGATTGTCCATAGTTGGTTTGTTTGTGCTACTTGTGTCAACTTTGTTGGCCGAGTTGCTCCTCTTTGTTACTTGTGTCAGTTTTGTTTCTCCTTGCTACCTTTTGGTAGCTCTTATTCTTTGTAATTCGCTTTGTTTCAATATATAAAAAAGAAGATAATTTTACTATATAATTGTAATGATAAGAACTTGGGAATAATATAAAAATTCTAATTTGGGATTGCCTTGGTGGAATTTATAACTATGAAGATATATAGTTACTGAGTCAAATAAACAACTATGACAATTAATCTAGATAATAGAAAATGAGATTGTTTGTGTATGAGATCATATTAAAAATGAACAAGGGTTTGGATTCTAGATTTGAATATTAAATAGGCCTAGTTTTAGGGTATTCACTAATTCAAATAAGCTTGTCTAGCAGTCATGCATGTTTGTGTTGATTACCACCTCATATGATGAACTTTATTTAATGTTTCTAGACTATCTGCAATTGATATCCATATTTTTATGATATTACTTTTTATTTTTTGGCAACTACCTTTTGTTGGTGATGATTAATTATTGTTTGATAGGGATTTGTGTGTTCCTTTAAAAGACTTGAGTTTTGTTTCTACACATTCCTTTAAATTTATTATTGGATCATCATTTGCACCCTTAAGGGAAAGTGCTAGTCCATAACTTTAGTAATTTTTTGTGTAACCATGTTTTAAATGTTCCCATGTGTAAATTTGACAAAATTTGGTTACATTTAGGAAATGGAAATAGTCACAACTATCAATCAACGGTCAAAATTAAAATATATATGACTACACAACCCACCTATCAATATATATATTAAAATTTTAAATTACATACAAGTTTAAATATCTATTTAGTGTTGAAAATTATGACCCTTGTTACAAACAATTGATAGATTTTAATTTAATCCTAGGGTTTCATCCTTGTTTCTATAGAAAATATTTCTTATTATACATTGTATCATTATTCATTTTTATATCTAATGAAATTTCAAGCTTCATAGCAAATTGATTTCTTCTATCTTTTGTGAAAGGGTGTTTCTGTTTTAAGTGATCTTTGGAAAACTATAGGAGTTCAATCATCATATACAACATGGTATTAGAGCTCTAGATCTAAAAGTCTCTTTTACTTTTTTGATATTTTTAGTTAAGACCTTTTAAATGATGTATCTTGGTATTAAACATGTCATATTGCATCCAAAATGCGTCAAATCCCTAAGATCCCTTGTCCAAATGTGAAAATCAAAGACTAAATTTTAAGACCTAATTTTTTGGAAGGTTTTGAAATTTATCTATAAAAAATGTACAACCATATGGCTTCATATGGTGTCATACACCATCACTTTATCAACCTACAAAAATATTGTGCCAATAGATGTGATGCATAATAGTTTTTTCAATGGTTATTTATGTCTGAGGGTCATTTTTTAAATCAATAGTCAAAATTAATATTTGTTTAAGTATTTTAATCTTGATCAATATTTTTATTAAATAATGGTATTTTAAATTAGAAAATGGAAAAAGTATTTGGTAGGAGATTTAAATTAGGCCCATCATCATAGCACTTATCAACCTTTAGTCTTCAATAGGTGAGGCTAATGTCAAGTGCTCCATACTCATAGATTTAAATCACTGAGGAGTTGTTAATTACATCATTTTTTAATTAAGATAATGATTATTGAGTTAAGTGAATTGATGAGAGAGTTAGGAGTTGTTAATTATTTTAATTTTTAATTAAAATAATATAATTGGGATAAGTGAATTGATGAGCAAGTTAGAAGAAGTTAACTATTTGCATGAAATAGTTATCTAAGTGCATGGAAGAGTCAACTCATTTCATGGAGAATGGATGGGTGATTTGATTGAGTGAATGAAGGATTTAAGTGCTTGTATTAAGAAGTTAACTCAATGCATGAGGGAGTTGAGTGAGTGCATGAAATTTTTTAAGTGTATGAAGTAGTTAAGTGATTTGATAAAGGATTTGACCAATTTTGTGGATGAGTGAACTAATTAGACAAATGAGTTAATTGATTTTAATAGATTAGTTAACTAAATAAAGTAAATTTTTAGGACTTGGTTATCTATTTAAATGGATAATTGGAGAATATGAAGTGGAATTTAATGTTTTTTAATTATTGATATTAGTTTATTTTAATTCAATAATAAAAATAATTTAATTAAATGATAAATTAGATAAGGATAACAAATAATAGTATTGGACGTTAATAATGATAAAATAATAATTTAGAAAAGATGGAATTATTTTAGTCTCTTCACTAGTCATATTGTTTTTTAATATTTTGAATAAGTTAAGGTTTTTATTTTTATTATTTTAAAAGAGTGTCTTCATATTGCTCTAATAAATATGTTTTAATTTTACATCATAAATTTTGACCCACTTACCTAAATTTTTGGGTAGGTTTGTTCTACACACTATTGTTTACAAGTTAATAAATTATATTTTGATTAGTTTTGTGACATGCATGCTTAGTGATGCAATTTTCAAGATGCACCCACTTTAAAAAATCATAAATTTTAAAATGAAAAACATAAAAAAATTTGTAGTACTCACTCTTGGCTATATTTCTACCAATTGTCTTAAAAAGATAAATAATGTAAAAAGTTAAAGGGGCACACATTAGACACTATGTTATATTTTAATGATAAACATATGGACATATTTGTGCACTGAACATTTTACCCCTTTAACCTTAACTATTTTAAAAAAAATATTTATTTTTTTAGAATCTAGATTTAGAGTACTATAATTCTTATTCATATTATATCTCCAAACTTGTCCAAGTTTAGTTTTAGAAAATTTTAGGAACAAAGTGGCCACTTTTGACCTCTTTTGTATCTCCATTTTCATACACTTAAACTAAGGGGTAAGTGCAAAATTATGGGGGGAAAAAAAGTGGCCATGCCACTCTTTGGCCCCTTAGTGAACACAATGTGAGCATGTTATAACATGCTAATGTTTTTTTTTACTTTAAATAAAAAAAAAAGAGGCCAAGCTCATTTGAACTCAGCCTCTCAATAACAACACCTGGTTTTAGCCTTTTAGAGCATGCTTGCATTATGCAATAGCTCATTCATCACCAATTTGTTCACCAAACCACCAAAAAAATTCTTCCACGACATCACTAAGGTTGAAGAGGTAAGTATTTTTAGTTTTTTCGTGTAAAATTTCAATTAATAGATAGAAAAAATTGAGTGATTTTTCTTTATTTTTTTAGGAATTTAGAATGACCTACTAGTTGATGAAAGCTTGCATTTACTAATTCATGAAAATCATGTTGAAGAACCACAACGAACCCCTCCCACGTTGCCTCAACATAATTAGGGGAACATAAGAAAATATATTAGTGAAAATAGAAAAATAAGAAGAGAACTCGAGGAAATAATTGGAAGGTTAAGAGATCCATTAAGAACAAACTCCCCATAGGTATACCCTTGCCAATTCATTAGAATCAATCGTCTCTCACATAGTAGGGACATTAGTGGAAAAATAAATACTTGGTCAAACAAGAGGGAAGAAAAAAGCTAATTTTATGCAAAAAAATTATTGAAATCTGACTTGTGTGTGTTGTTCACCAACCTAAGAACTAATGCACCAATACGTGACACTTACAAGATATTTCCTATTCATTAGTGCCACCACCAAGGGATAATGAATAATTTTTGGTATAGGTGGTGGATGGTTATTTACCATACTCTATGCAATAATAATGGGGTCCCATAATAATTTTTGAGGAAACCCTATTATGAGTTTTTCATCAATGAGATATCAAATTACTTCAACATGCAAGATTTCTAAGGTAGAGGTGGGGGCTCAACACATGATAGAGTTGGGTCACAACGTTCCTAAAACCAAGCACTGAGACCCCTTTTTAGACTAGAGTTTGAGCATGTCACTATCCCTTCTATTACGAAGGATGGTCTTGAGATTGAGACCCTACAATCCATTAGCTCTCTTAGTTAGACCCTTTTACAACACATTAGGCCTCTAGCACAAGGTGATGTGAGTGATTCTTCTAGGTCTCAACCTTCACCTCACATCAAAATTACAATTCTCTTTGTGCTTATGTGTCTAAGGATGATCAAGATCCATGTGGCTAGCTCAACAATATGTGCATATGTATTGGATCAAATCATCACGACAAATGAGTTATTGGACCAAACTTTTGGCATTGATAGATAGGTAAATTTCAACAAGGTCAAATTCAATTTATCATATTTCATTTTGAAATATAATATTAACTAACTTACTAGTTTGATTGTAATAAAATCTCAAGGTAAAATTATTCACCTTGCATTTGGTGGCCCTCCACCTCCCACTTACATGACAAAGTTAGGCTCATAGGTATGCAACTAGTAAAAAAATAATAATATGTAGAGTATGAAAAATGAGCCACTACAAAGGATAATAAAATCCCTTGAGAATTCAAGTTTCAACCCTCCACTCAGGTAAGCCTTCAAGTACCTACAACCCTCGAGTTTACCTATTAATTAATGGGATATGTGTTTCAATAGAGCAAATAAATTATCTAAAATTTGTCAACCTCAAAAGTTGAAAGTAAAAAGTGCAAAGGTTTCTCATACAACTTGAAAAGCTCTCTATCTAGGACTACCACACAGTCATATTGAATGACAATGTGTTGTGCTAGTGTCCCATATGAATAGAAAACATTTTTTTTCATAAAGTAACAAAGATTGTCATGTACAGTGTTCTAGGCATGAAAGGATTTAAAATGTGACTACAAACAAATATAGAATAACTAGAATGAAAATTTTAAATGAATTTAAATGAGAATGACAAGGTAGAGTTTAGAGTATCACTAAATATATCCAATGAGATCAAAAACTCCCTCTGAATGACTTCTTCTCTTGCACCTACACACATAAGACCAAAGAAAGGGGTTGGGTGGTTGTATAGGAGTTTTCCTTAGTCAAACCCCCGTTTTGGTGTTCCCACCTCCATAGACAACCTTAGACAAGATGATAGAAATAGACATATAATAATGGAAAGAACAATATGCTAACTGTCATGCCCAATATTTTGCTAGAAAAACCCAACAATTTTTTTTTTAAACAAAAATTAAATTAACACTCCAAGAGTTTATGGCACAACACAAAACATGATGTGGGTTGAGCACCCTCAAGGAGCCACTACTTAACTCGGGTGTAAAAGTTGTGTATACAGAAGTTGTATGGGAATATCATAAAAGTATCAACATGTTACTGGGTATAGGTGTAAGGTGATACTAAATGAAATATTGGATTTAATCTCATCTAAAATTAAATTATGAATAATTAAAGGTAATCTAAGGTAATCTATATCATATTTGATTTGAGAGTGAATTAATAAGGGTACAGAGCATTCAAGGATTAAACAATAATGTTCTACTTAGGTGAGTAAACAATAGTAATATTGTTATTAAAGATATACTATTGATTTGTTTAATAAAATTTTTATTGGTGATTAATAGTCAATAACAATGTTTTTGGCTAAATATTAAATTGCATCCAAATAACAATTTTCCTATTGAAATTTTGAATAGCAACTAAACTATCCTTCAATATTATTTTATTAAGAAAAATGGTATGATTATTGAGTAATTAAATTGACTTAGTCATCACTAAAATTTAATTATTTATTAACCCATATGGACATGTTATTGTTCAATTAAATTTAAGAATTAACTTTATTAATCTTATTTAGATTATGCTTCAATCTATTAATAAAAATATGGTTATCTAATCAAAAGTTAGATCCTCATTTAATTTTAATCAACTTTGACAATAATAAATTGTATCACTTAATCACTGATGGTGATCCCACAAAGTTGGTTTACAATTTCTGGGAGATTCTAATTTTTGTTGAAATTACATATTTTTAGAAAATATAATGATTTAAGCCTTAAAAAGTTCCATTTAAAGCATTCCAATTGAAGAAGGTTTGATCAAACTACCTTAGATCAAACCCCCTTGGATAGAACCCCGCTAGTTTTAAACCATACCTATAACGAAGTCTCCTTTACACCTGTCAATTTGTTGATAAAAAACCACTTTTGATTTTCCTTTTGGGAGATCAAATGAATTCATTTAAAATTTATTTTTTGTAAGTATGTATTCCTTATTATAAGCTTTCGAAAAAATATAATTTTAGATAAATATAATTTTATTATTATATATTTTTTTTAATTTCTTGTGAATCTGGGGTTTTCATCGAAAATCAAGCTCTTATTTCTGTACATGTGGAAAAATAGAAGATTATAAAAAAAAAATGAAAAATATGAGTGCACCAGATATTGAAGTACTTGATCTAACAAAAAAAACAATTTTGATACATACAAAAAATGTTACTCGTTATACAGTCATGCTATGTCTGAATTGTAATTGGTTTGACTTTGAAACTTGATTAAAGAAAAATATTCAATGAAAAACTATCTAACCAAGTGGAAACACTAGATATCAGAGTTACAAATCTAAATTCAAAAGACTTAGAATTTTATCCTTCATGGAAAAAAAGTTATGCGTTATATGGTGAGCATCACTTTTTTAAAATGTTGTTTTCTAAAAACAACTAGTTTTCGAGGGAGATGGAAAAAGAAGTGCAATCTGATTCCAAAATTTTTGAAAAAAATATATTTCTTTATTTTTGTTCCATGGCTTTATAAAGTTGCAGATCTGCACTCAAACATCACATATTTGTTTCTTTTGTTCACAAAAAATTCATGACATACACCTTCATTTATTCATTTACATTTGTTCCTTTACAATGACTTGCATACTCAATCAGACTGTGTGGGATTTCAACTTACATGGCTGATTGACATGGCTGACTGTGATCGAGCAACAACAACACATTCGCTGTAATTTAAATTACTTATAGTTTTCTTGTAAATTTTCATCTTGTACAGGTTAAAATTTAAACCCTGCTAATATTGGGATTAATGGCAGAACAAAACTTATTGAATTGTGGTTGTTAGCACCTCTGTGATTTTTTTTTTAATACCTACTGTAGCTATTTTAATGTTGGAGGGGTAAATGTTTACATATATATATTTATTATTACTTATCTTTTGTCGACATTGGGGCTGTATTGACTGCGGTTCCCCTTTTTTTTGTTTTATTTTATTTTTTTATTTTTTTATTTTGAAAAAAATACTTTTCTTTTCTTCATAATCCCATTTAAACTTAAATGTGTGTTTATTATTTAAGATATTAAATATATATACTATATACAAAATATATAAAATATATCATTTAAAATATAAAACATACACATATATATTATATATCAATGCATTCTAATTTGGTAAAATACATATATAGTGAAGCATATATATGTACTTATTTTGCATTGGAAATAGATTAAATGTTTTATTCATTCACCTCTTCAATAAAATATTTGGAAAAATCATATTTATTATTATCCAAAATTTAACAACTATTATTTTTTGTATTGGATAAAAAAATAATCAAGTTACAAAAATCCAGAAAACTGGAGTAACGGAAAATAGTCAAGAAAAAACCAACAGCTCATAAAGAGCTCGTCAACACCAATGACAATAGGGGATCATCAAACTCAAACAACAGAAGACAAAGAAAAGGAGAATACAACAGTTCATAAATAGAAAAAGACTAAAACTACTCTCAAAATCCAACTGCATGTAGATTAATTTGACCAATATAGGAACAGCCTCCATACTCAACAATTCATAGCAACTGAACAAGGGCCCAAAGTAGACACAAAGTAGACAATAGTTGCTGCATAGAATTGACAACATAAAGCACAATGAAGGGATAAGTGGTTGCAATAACAACAAAAACTATTCTAAAACTATTCTTAGATAAGACAAACTATTCTTAGATTAATCTTGTTCATTTATTTATTTAGAACTATGAAACTTTAAAGCAGATAAGTCCCAACACTCTTGTTTTATTTATTGGTTGCACATTGGTTAGCTACTTACCAATTTTACTTTCTAAATCATAATGCTACTTGAAATATTCTTTTATCATTAGTGTTGATGTAAGTTCTTTTTTCATTTACATACATGAACCACATAAATTCATAAGTATAAACTTAAAAGTATTTTTTATTTATTTATATTCATAAAGGACAACTTTTATGAAAAATATTATTACATAAGGCAATAAGGGTTGCAAGATGATTTATTTAAACTTCTCAAAACTTTTAAAAAATATTTCTATCTCAAATGTCCATTACCACCCATAGCTCTCATGCCTACTTCAAGACAATACTAAGACTAATGTGATATCAAGCCAAGGGTAGAAAATTGCTTTAATCCATCTCTTTTTCTTCTCTCAACAAGAAAAGAAAACTTTCAATATTACAATAATATTTTAAAATATAATTAAAATATAACAATAACTACATTGTGCTCTTTTCATTCTTTCATTCTACAAGAAAATACTAATAAATTCAATATTACAAACAAGATTTAGGAATACAATGAATACACACAAATGAATAAGGCTTGCCCTCCACCCTACCATAAATGGCATCATGAAGCCTCATAAGGCTCTAGCCATTCCCCCAAGTAAGAACAAAAATACTACCAATGATTTTGGTGAGAAAAATTGAAATGAATAGTTTAGCCACAATTTTTTTATCTACTCATTTTACCAAATAAACTCTCAATCCACATACTCACAACATTGAACTCACTTTTCTAAACATTAAAAAAATGAAACAACAAATCTTCTAACTAAATTTAGCTTGATAACAATAAGGGAAATAACTTATCTTTACAACTATGCTCCTTGAACACCTTCAACAAATGTTAGAGCTCCTTTCTTTTCTCCATTCTTCTTTCTCTTTCATTTTCCACTTCATAAACACAAGGGTTCTCCAAAAAAAGAAGTGGGCAACACCCCTTTCTCTCTTCACAAAAAAATATAAAAGAAATTCAACTTGAATATTTTTGAATGAGGCAGTGACACTTGTCACTTTCTCATTCAATCCTCAAGCACAATCTCCCACAAGTGCTCACACACGTGTGAGCAAACTTGGGGAGATGGGAAGAGGAGTGTACTCCACTCCATCTCAAAATTCTACATCTTCATTAAGAGGGGGATGGAATACTTGGTCACTTTTTCTCTCATGTCACATCTCAAAATTGGGTTTGAAAACTAAGACATTTCATTTTTTCCCAAATCTTCCAAATTCGTCACTTTTTAAAAAGGGCAATAAATGAGGGTCATATCTTGGATATGGTCCAAGATATGGCCATAATTAAGCCCCCTACCCTTATGTACCTATCTTGGGACCTTAAAAAACATGTGTCCACTTAAAAATAGACTTTTTAACCCCTTTTAAAACTATCATAAATAATGGATTCGGATTTCAACTCCAATTAAGGGTTTATAAACCCCTAATTTCTTAATCACACTCTTAACTACCCTCACAAAATATCTTAACACATAACCCCAACTTTAAGCTCTAAGACACAAACATTCCAACATTAAATACTAACACTTCTTGCATTTTTGGTTACAAGGGTTCACAAGATTTGATTTTACAAAAAAATGTAATTACTTAGGTCTATTTGGTCACCCCTTTATCCTTGACATAATTCTTATACCTGCACATTAGTTCACACCATTTATATCCAACTAAAATTTGTCTTAAATTAGTTAAAAGTTACAATTAGAAAGAATCATTCATCTATCCACTTAATTTACTTTTATCTAATTTACTCATAATTGTTGATTCAACTTAATTAAATATAGAATATGTTTTACTCACCTCTACCACATGCTTTTGGTCTTACCATACTTGATCGATGTTTCATCCATGCATATCGGGTTGTAGTCAACCAACCTTTGTGTTCCATCATACTTGAGCTATAAATTTTCTGGTCACACTCATTACCAATATCCACCTTAGGAGACATAAAAATCATTAGTATTTGTCAAGTAAGATCTAACTCCAATATCCCTCCTAGCTTCGTATTAAATTGACTAGTTTATTGTAATGTGATTTGTAAATCATAATCATCCCCACTATAACACATTAACTCTAATTAGACTAGATTTTTTTTTTTCAATTTACATATCGCTAAATAAATTTTCATAATTCTATAAGATGAAAATTCAAGAAGCTAGGGATTCTAAGTATAATCATTTAACCTAGATAGCAATCCTTACTTATAAAACACAATATATGATACAAGGGTTAATTATTCCCTTCTTGAAACAATTCAAAATCCAACAATTTCATTATGTTATATAAACATGTTCTCATTGTGATGCAATAAAGAGTCTAAATAGGTTTGTTAATATAATACATTAATAATAATATACTTCATTCATCATCTCCGATGTGATTCCCTAGTAATCAATAGAATACACATAGTGCATTAGGGTTGTATTAGTTGCATACAAGGTGGGGCCTTACACTAACAAAACAAAGACAACATTCTCAATGGAAAATCTCAAAGAGTTACCACCCTCAAATATAGAAGCAAAGTAGCTTGTTGGTGCAATGAAGAAGTGGAAAGCATCCTCAAGATGAAAGTGACATTTTCAAATGATGGTAATGGAGCTTTGCAAGATATCACTATGATTATATGAATGGTAAAACAACAAAGTTTATTAAAAGATGTGAATGAGAAAGAAAGATAGAGGAGTTGTAGAATGCCAGAGAGTTGTCTATCCACTTCAAAAATATTTAGATTGAATACTAGTAGCAAAGAAGGAAGGTCTTTTGGTTCAAAATAACATGCTCAGATGATTCTCAATGAGAGTGCAAGTTGGAAAAGGTGTTATACTGTTGAAACACAATAAGTGTAACATCCCAATGGTTAACACAATCGTGAATTTTTACAAGAAAAAAGTGTGGTGAGAGAACATCTATGTGGCACACACCTGTCCATTTGAAAATTGGACTTAACCATTGAGGAACTAGACATGCCAGGTGTTGAAAGAGGATTTAGATTGAAATCAAGATTAATCTAGCATAATCATCCTAATTGTAACTAAAGGGGAAGGTGTATGTAATATGAAATTGCATAGGATGCAATTTAAAACATTATATTTTTTCCCCCACTTTAGTGAGCATGTATGTTCAAGAGAGGTTATGAGCTAAAGTATAAATAGGAGAGTATTTTACCCAAGATGTAGAGGGGAAACAAAGTCTTCTATCTATGTGGATTTTCTCCCAAGTAAGAGACCTAAGTCAATCTTGCATATGAAACCTATAGCTTGGGAATAACCTACTTTGTTGGGTTGTTTATTTGGTCTTTATTTGGAACACATAGGTTTAGATTAACCTATATGATCGGACTAGTCATTAGTTGTTATCTTTATCCTAGGATTAGGATATACCAAGTTTAAGACTCACCTCTATGATTAAGTTGGTCACTTGAGTTTGTGAATTACTATTTGATTGGAGCCATAGGTGGGACTACCTATTGAGTTATATTTGTTACCTGTTTGGTTGCTTTATACTCTAGATGTGAAGTCATATTGTTGACAAGATTCTACTCTTAGATTAATCTTTTAAATACTAAGGAGAATACACTCTCAAATAGAATCATTTATTGATATGATTGCTTTTCGATTGAGGTTATTTACTAAAGAGATTATACTCTTGATGAGAATCACTTATTGATGTGATATATTGATAATTATTTACTCTATGATAAGATGATGCTTATGTAGCTTTACTTTAGAATATAAATTTGGTTAAGAAGCTCTTGTCTAGATTAGAGTTATGAAGGGATCATAGGTTCTTCCTAGGATTAGATTTTCTGACGAAGGTTATTACTTATGCATGTGAATACTTGATAGAAATATCACTATAAATTGGAAAAAGGGATATTTAGGTTGTTTTTAAGGTTAAGAGATTACCTATGGAATTAAATTTCACATGCATAATATTTAAACGATCATAAACCAAAATTGAGCTAGGGTAGTGTATGTGAATAGGATGACTATCACTCGAAGTACTAGGTGAGAAAACCCCAGTATTATCTATTCATTTCAATAAAAGGATATAAGTTTTATGTTCTCAATTACCTTGATGGCAATATGGTTATAAGAACAAATGTAGATGAAAAATATGGATAAGTACCTTGGAAAAATTCATAACTCAAAAGTTATAAGTTTCTAATCATTTTTGTAAAAGTGACTTATGTCACTTATTATAATCAAAAGATTAGAAAGTAAACCTTGTTTCCAAAAAAGTGGTGTAAATCTTAACTAAGAAATATTATTGTGTTTCAAGGGTACTTAGGAGGTAGTTATAAATTGGATATGAGGTAGTTATCTTGTGAGGCCTATAAATACAAGGTTATTTATGTAAGAGTTGGTATAGAATAACTCTACACCATGCAAGATTGGTTGAAGATTATAGCCACCCAAGATCTAGGCACTTCATGAAAACACAACAGAGATCAATATGCAATTCTCAAGATTTCAATGGAATTGATTATCCAAGAATTGTGTAAATTACATATGAGACCACCTGGTTATATAACCAAGGTGAGACACAAGATTAAACATGATTATGACAAGTGTCTTAATCCTATGACTCGTGACAACTTATCACAACTACCTAGGACACGTGTTACAAGTCAAAAGATAAGATAAGATTTAATGAAAACTAACACCTTCTATAAAGGTTCCTTCCTAGGACCTAAGTAAACTTAACATGTAAATAAGTCCCCTATGTCCCCTAGTAATGAATTAACTAGGTACAAGACATTATTTACACCAACACCCCCCCTTAAGTGCAACTTAGGGAGTCGCTAATTATTATGCAAATGACATAAAGATGGGTCCTAGCTATGAGGCCATGTTAGGTACCCATGTACAAATGAAAATGCAAACTCTCACAAATGAAGAAAAGGAGAAAACTCAATAGGAAAAAACTCCTCCCCAAAAGAGAGATAGAAACCAAAATAAAATTCTCTTAATGCAGAATGAGAGAGAAAAAAACCCATGTGAGGAAAAATTCCCCCCCATAAGAGAGAAGTAGAAGAGAGACCATGCATTTCCCTCTCAATGTTGAGTCTCTTGCAATGATGGTAGAAGCTTGACATTGAATTCTAAAAATGATCCAAAAGCATCAAACGATGTTCCTCCCCTTAGGAAGAAACAAAACCAAGATGGTATGCAGGATGTCTTCCCATTCCTGAAAGGAAGATGCATGAAGAAGGATGATGTGTGATGATGTCTCTGAAGAATGCTCAAGTGTCGTAGACTCTAAACATGCATTCTAGGCCACACTATTAAAGAAGACAATCCAGAATCTCATAGAAACAATTGTAGAACACAATCCAAAGACAAGTATACCTCCTCTAAAGACAAAGAAGCCTCCAAATGTTGTCCAAAAGAATCCAAACTCATGTCAATCTACGAAGAATGATCATGTAGAGAATGAACAAGAGGGTCAAAGTGTTCCCTCACAACAACTGAATAAGAATCATCTCCATTAAAGAGAATTTGAATGTGATCAATGATGTCTCCCAAATCTGAAATGCAAGACTCACAAAATAAACCAACAGTGTTTGTCAAGTAGTCATCCCAAGTAGCCATCTTTAGAAGACTATGAATGGCCTGCTGCACTAAATCACAAGGAACCAAAATTGTGGAATCACAAGCATCCTTAAGTACAATAGTAGATGAAGTAGATGGAATATCAACACCTATCACTAGATCCTCAGTAGATGAAGCAATACCAAGGTTCAAATGACCATACTGAATCTCCTCAAAAGTGTCCACACAAGATGCCTCAATGTGAACATCTATTGAATCATTAGGAGAAAAATGTGAGAAGGTGTAGACTCAATATTGGTGATCACCCTCCCCAGATACAACTATATCTCTGCTTTGCAAATCCCAAATTATGACTGAATCTGGTGTGAACTCAAAACTCTTGCCTGCTCCTCCATGTGTGATCTGATAGATAGAAAGGATGTCGGTTGACAATGAAGACACAAAAAGAATATCATTGAATGCTCTATCATCCATTTCAACAAATCCCTTCCAAAAACATGCATATATGTGTTGTTAGCCATCAAGATGGGTGGTGATGAACAAGACTCAGATGATGAGAACATACTCTTTGATGAAGCCATGTAATGTGAGGATCTTGAATCAAGTATCCACCTCTTTGACTTAGAATCTACAACTGCAACAAGTGTTTTCCCCTTATGTTTGTTGGACTAATGAAGAAGAAGAAGATGAGCCCTTTGATGATGAAGACTCATTGATTTGATGCTTCTTAAGAATATGATTCAACTCATCAATATGTTTTGAATAACACTGGTGTTCATCATGCCCTGATTTCTCGTAATATTCACATGTAGGCTTCTCCTTCTTAGATGACTCCCCTTTTGAGGGAGAGGATTTAAATTCTTTATGTGGCTTGTTTTTTTTCTTCTTATCAAGATTCCCTAATTCTTTATGTACCTTTTCCTCACTATCCAACAATGAGCTTGTGACTTGGAAGACTTGATTAGACCCATTTTCATTAACTTAGCTTCCTCTTGGATTCCCACCTCTCAAACTTAGGATTAACATATGATGCTCCCATAGAAATTTGATGGGTATGAAAGCCAAAAAAAATAGCGAATACTCATGACCAAGATTGGATAACACATTTAGAATTAAGTGTAAATCCTCCTTACCAATGTTGCAATCTTTCAGATGCTTTCTTAGTTGTTTAAATTTGGAGATGTAGTCTTGGATGTGGTCAAATATTTTAGGATCACTTGATTCATCAAATCATTATCAATCTGATACCCATAATCTTTAGGTGTTTTACATGATTCAACATGAAATTGTAATCAAATGAGACTAATGAACATATTCATCCAAGTCTTTTCTCACAATCAAGCTCCTATTTAGCCAATTCTTTAGCATTAATGGGTTGAGGAATGGTTTCCTTTAGATATCCTATTAGACCTTTCATCATGAGATAATTCCATACTGATTTTCTCCATGTAGCATAATTATATGGAGTTGGGAGTTCAATTTGAGATTTCCCCACTGCAAGAACACAAACCAAGCAAAAGAAATCAATCAACCACTGTAAGATTACCCCTAAAATTACTCAATCAAGAAACCCCCTAAGAAAATATGATTTGTGGCACTTTGTGCTTAGTGCGATTACAGGTGCCACTTACCAAAAACAACAAAGTGGACTTGATCTTAGTGCTTACAAATTAACAAAATTGGAAACAAGCTCAAAGAAAAACTTTTACAATATATGAGATAAAATTGATCACACCACTAGAAAGTACATGAAAAAATATGCACTTTAAAAAAAATCACTCAAAAATGTTATCATAGGAGCAAGAACAAAGCTTTGAAATTTTTGAAAATGAGAGCTACTCAACTTGATACTTGTGAGAATCTACAATTTATGGGAAAAAAGACACCAAAATAAAAATCTTATTAGACCAATATGAAAAGTGCAAAATTCTACTGCCAAATCAAAAAATAATTCTTGAAAAAAGGAGGTCATATGAACAAGTTATGGGCCTTCACAGTTTTCCCTTCAAAACCAAAATGCTAACGATGAGGGGGGAAATTTTATTTTTTAAACTGCTAATGTGGTGTTGATATTAGTAGACTATGATATTAAATTTGACATCCTAGCACCCCTCAAAATGGAATACACCCTATTATGCAGAATATTCTGCAACTTTCAAGTTTGAAATTGATGTCTAAAAGAATGCCACAAGTTGCAACATGGCTAGAATATTCTTTGAATATTCTATACCTGAAATCTGTAAGGGAATTAGAATATTTTGATATATCTCTACGTCATATTTTAATTTCATTCACTAGTATTTTAATGATTTCGTTGGTTTGGTGAAAGGATCACATGGTAGGTTAATGTCGTGCCACATGGTGCCCACTACCGCACCCCACGGCTAGTACCTGTGCAAGAAGGTATTGTCTGCAGTACCCTACCTACACAAGGTACACAATTTTCATTATTTGATTTTTATTATTTAAAAATCTTATAAAAAATTTTAAAAAACATTTTTTAAATTGTGAAATATATTATTATTATTTTTAAATTTAGTTGCAAGGTAAACCCACAAAAGTGGTTTACAATTTGAATGAGGAAGGAAAACTTGTAAAAAATGACCCCATGCCAAAAATTTTCATTATGGGGTTTGAATGAACCAAAAAAGGGTTTTCTCAAACTAGGGTTCGAGTGAACCCATTTAATGCATGCACAAACAAAAACAAATGAAAAACCCTTTTGGGAAGGGGGTTCGAATGAACCCCGGGTTCTCGAACCCCCTTTTCCCTGATTTTAACCTTGTTCACAAAAAAACCTAAATTTTTATGCTTCAAGCTTAGGGTGAGGATGAAAATGGAGGAATCTTCACAAACCCAACTAGAATCAGGTAGTCCTTGGAACGAGCTATCCAATGAATATAATTTTAATATTTTTGGTTTTATTATGTATTTGTTTTTTTAGTTTTATTAAACATAGGTTTTTCATCGAGAATGAAGGTCTTTATTCTACACATGTGGAAAAATAGCAGATTATCAAAAAATTTGAAAAATATGAGTGCACCAAATATTGAAGTCCTTGATCCAAAAAAAATAAATTGAATTTCTATATATACAAAAAAGGTTACGCGTTATACGGTCGTGCTATGTCTGAATTGTAATTGGTTTGACTTCAAAACTTGATTAAAGAAAAAATATTCAATAAAAAACTATCTAACCAAGTGGAAGCACTAGACATCGGAGTTACAAATCTAAATTCAAAAGAATTATAATTTTATCCTTCATGGAAAAAAATTTATGTGTTATATGACATGTGTCACTTTTTAAAAATGTTGTTTTTTGAAAAAAACCAATTTTCATGGGAGATGGAAAAAAAAAGTGCAATTTGATTCCAAAAATTTTGAAAAATATATTTTTAGAATCTACAGACAAAATGTGACGAGATTCTAGTTTGCATCATCTTCAAATTCCTCACGGTTTAGCCACTATAGGTGCCTGAATGTGAAGATTTAGTTAAAAATAACAATTCCAGTGTCCAATTTGGCCAAAAATTATAAACCACTATTGTGGGATCATCCCATAGAAAATATATATATAGAAAAATTGTACTTGATGCATTAATGGCAACCTGGGGGTCGCACAACTCCATGGGAATTTTGTTTTTCCTTGGTAGATAACTTCTTCAAATTCGATGATTTGACTATCAATCTTAGGGTTTTTGGGCCTTTTGGACGTGATGGTAGGGTCATTTTTGACCCAAAGTGCTCTAAAACTTTAGCTACCTTCTGGATCTGGTAACCACACTTCAGTTTCAAACCCTCATAGATCTATCCTTGTATGTCTAATTTGGACAAAACATAAAGAAAAACTAACTTTCTTGAATCCTCTTATCTCAATGGTTAGCTAAGATTTACACCGACAAGCTTTGATTTGAACCTGCAATAGAGAGCCACAAAGAGGAAACCCCAAATTTGGTATTTTTTTCAAGATTTTCTAATTCTCCAGACCATCATTTGATGCAAGGGAAGATCATACTCAACTTTTCAAGATCCACCAAGATTTACAACTTAGATCTCTCAATAAATACTAACAAGAAGCAGTCCCACAAGCTCTAATACCATATAAGAGTTGGTATAGAATAAATCTACACCATGCAATATTGGCTGAAGATTATAGCCACCCAAGATCTAAGCACTTCATGAAAGCACAAGAGAGATCAATATGTAATTCTCAAGATTGCAATAGAATTGATTATCCAAGAATTGTGTAAATTACATATGAGACCACCTGGTTATATAGCCAAGGTGAGACACAAGATTAAATAGGATTAAGACAAGTGTCTTAATCATATGGCATGTGACAACTTATCACAACTACAGGTAGGACACATGTTTGACAATTCAAAAGATAAGATAAGATCTAATGACAACTAACACCTTTTAGAAAGATTTCTTCCTAGGACCTAAGTAAAATTAACATGTAAATAAGTCCCCTATGTCCCCTAGTAATGAATTAACTAGGTATAATAAATTATTTACACCAACAATTTCAAATGTAAAGGGGGGACTTTTTGCAAAAGGGGAAAACTTTTGAGAAATTTTCAAAGAGATTATATAAAGAATTTTTGGCTTGACACTATATATAGAAAGGTTTTTTCGGAATTATATAATTTCAAGGAGATAATGAAGAATGTTTTTGTTTTGTACATATGTTAGATAAATGTATTCATGTGTTATCATCACTGATTTCTTGTATGTTAAATTAGTGATCCTTCTATGTGATTGTGTAAACCATTGGTAATCTATGCAATTGATGTAATTAAAAATGTTCATATCTTGGTATCTTGGTTAGAATGTGTTGAAGTAACATATCTCTTCATATGTTGAGGTTTGCCATATTTCTTTCATCGTCATTGCACATTAAAACATGTGTTAAAACCCCCTTTGTAATTCAACATATGTATTGTGAAATCTCAATTGGTATTCGTATGTCTATCTTTGGGGTTTCTATTAGTCATTTTCCTTTAGTTTTTCTTCTCTCCTTTATGTACTTTCAAGTTAAAATTGCATAAAAACTACAAATACCCTTATCATACAAGGGAGATGCCCCTCTCAAAAGTAGAGGAAGATCGCCATTTCATGAGAAATCTCTTTGGACAACTATTGGTGCATTATTGCCACTTTTCAGTGGGTGAGTCAAATATCATTTCAAGTGCCAATTCGCTTACCAACAAGTTGGGTTAATTCCTACTACTTACACATGGCTAAATTTTTGTGTATGGCTAAGACATGATATCACAACCCTTTACCTTATTATTCTTTACTATCATATATTTTATATAAATATCTCCTAATTACATGTGACATTACTTTTCCTTTATATGTGATGTTGTATGAACAAGATAATTTATATACTCATTTAATCATTTCTATGACTAATTTTTGGGTTATTTTGTTTGATACATTCAACAACAGTTTCATAATTTTTGATTGTTTAGTCTTTGTTAAGGATCTCCTTGATGCCCCATCACCTAGGATTCATGATATTAATATATATATATATATATATATTTTTCTTTCATACCTTTTAAGATAAAAAATTAAATAAAACCAACATATCTCTTCAATTTTTGTTCAAGGGTTTGACAACTTCAAGATTTTAAAGTCTTGATTTATTTTTATTCCTTGTTGATATATGCTTGATATAACACATTTTTATAAATATATAATTATTTCGTTGGTGGTTACTTCATGTATTGAATATGAGGTGTATGATAGTCACATGATTGATTTGATCTTCCTATAAAATAATTAGATCTTGAATCTCCCATGACCAACAACACTAACCTGTAATCTATTTGTCACTAAGATGTAGATTCCCACCATCGTACTTCTTTTAATTTAAAAACTTCTCCCAAAGGGGAGTCATGTGGAAAGAAGCTCATGATTCAACCATACATGTATACATTTACAAGGCCATGAAAAATGTATTATAGGTACATCCTCATGAGAAGATCTATCAAATTATCAATAGATCTATCTATTTTCTTCTTTTTTTGTTCCTTGTAGTCCCTTCTGAAATGACCTTGCTTCTTGTAGTTCCAACATTTAGCCTTATACTTTGTATTGGGAGACTTATATTTACTTTTTTCTTCTTACCTTTCTCCTTTGATTTGTCACAAATATTCAAAGATTCCTTGGGAAATTCTAAATATTTTCACCTCACATCTTTCAAGACTAAAGTAACCACTACCTCATGAATATTTTTAAAAAATTGTGTTCTTTATTTTCATCACCAAGTTATCCCATGAGTCTTGTAAACAACATAGATGGGTCATGCATTTCTCTTCGTATTCTATTTTAACAACAATAAACTATAATTAGAATAAAATCATGTTGATTGCATTTAGGTACTCTACCATTAAATCAACATCATTTATACCAAGAGTGTATAGCTTCTAAAGAAAAATTAGAAACCTTGGGGATTTAGCTCAGTACAAAATTTACAACTGCTCCCAAAGAGAATCAAAGGTATACTATTCACAAACATTTAGAAACATTGAATCTACCAAATAAATCACAATAAGGCTTCTCACCTTCCAATCCAACACAACCCATTCTTCATCTTTCATTGATGTGGGTTTGGGTTTAGATATTATAGCCTACAAATCTTGATCTATAAGTAGATCATCCATCTTGATCTTCCACAATAAAAATATTTCCATTAAATATCTCCATCTCCAATATATAAATTCTTGTGATTTTCTTCAAACAAGATCTACTCTACTCACACTCCCACTCAAAACAAGAATACTCCAAAGTATTCCTTTCAAGTACCACCTAGGAAGTTCAATTTTATCAAACTCTAATACTAAATGAAATAAAGATAACTTGTGTAGAAATAATTCCTACACTAATCTATGAGCCTGAGAGAAAATACACAAAAGCTCAAATCTAACAATTTATAATGACAAACATGAAAGTGACATGCAAAGACATGCCCTCCCAAAACTATCACATCAATTTTTTTATATGGGAAAATCCTTTTAGGAGAAAATTCCACACTCCAAAAAACAACAAAGTTGTATCATAATAACATATATTAGTTACATAAAACTTATGGCACATGTGCTTATAGGAGTATCACCAACATTAAATCCTATATTAATTTTGATAGAATGACAATATTTTTACAACACACTATGAAAAAATCATCCAAGAACACCAATAAATTTAAGACGTAAATAGGAAACCATCAAAATATTTTTAAAAAATATGAGCCAAAGTGCAAGAGGTGTGGCACCCAAACCCCTTGACCCAAATTCCAATTCCCCATTTCAAGTTTGAATTTTAGACTATTTTTGGATATTTCTTATGTTGGTGCCCAGTTTGATTGTGTCCAATTGGGCTTAGTCTAATCCCCTTTGTGAATTTGGCCTTATGATGCTCATCATATATAACCAATACGAGATATGTCCTAATGGGTCTCCTTTGGTCAAGATTGCATAATTTTTCTCCATCTTTATCACCCATATGCCTTTCATGTGTTGGAAGTTGCAAAGGTCCCAAAAATTCTAAGTGTGGAGGTCCCTAATTTAATTTCTAAATATTGTGCTAAATGCCAAATTTTTAGAGTTTTCCATCTAGGTGTACCTTTCCTTGATCCTAGCCTTTTCTCCTTTTCCTTGTTAGAGTTTTAAAATCTTTCTTACCAACATGATTTTCCTCAAACCTCCTCACTCTATTGCTTTACACTAAGTTACCTTTCAAAGTCATGGTACCACTCATCTTCTTATCTGCATCCCTTGTGGCATAAGGTATGTCATATCCTTGATCCCCACTTCCCAATATTTTTCACTACGTATCTTTTGAAGTCACAATGTTGATCATTTATTTACCCACATACCTTATGGAATTCATTTCATCGTATCCTAAATCCTTGAATCCTATTATTTTCCTATATAAATTACTTAGGGTCAAATATGTAGTCCAATACCTCTAACATGGTACCTCTAGCATGGGTTATTAACTATCCTTGACTCCTAATCCTTAACATTCTACACTATGTTATTTTATTGAATTTATGAGTTTGGACCAATCATCACTTATTGGCCTTGTGGGATGAATCCCTTGGTATCCCTAATCCCTGAATCCCAATGATTTCCTCAACAAGTATTTTTTGAGTTGGTGACGTAGAGATACTTTGATTTGTCTATTTTGTACATTAAGTATGACATACTCTCAATCCTTGAAACTCTAAAACTCTTGTATTTTATATTGTTCACTCCCACCTACCTCCCTACATGACCCATATTGTCATTCATGATGAGATTTGATGTTGCAACTACTCCAAATGGATTTTCCTACGTATAAATACTTATCCATCTCAAGGGTGTAGATTCAAGCGTGCATTTAGTGATGTGATGGTTGAGTTCTAGATCTTGATGGTCCTCATAACTATTCTAGATTACTCATTTAGTATATTTCATGGTATTTTATCTTATTTAATATGAAACATTCACAATCTATAATTTGTCATCAATTGTCAAAGTGACAGGGAAACAAACAAAGAACTATATATGTTAATTCATTTTTCAATAAAATGTGTGGTCATTTTTCTCTTTCACACAACTACAAGTGTGAAAGAGCTTCTAGGGTTTCAATTCTTCCATATCCATTTTCCAATATAATAGCATATTTGTAAATCTTAAGGAGGTTAATATTGTAAATGACTTTTGTAGTTGAATGTCTCCATGATTTCATTTGTAGTTCTTTTGGAAAGTTTTATCTTAGGGTTTCCTCTTCCCATATGTGTTAGTATGAATGTAATAAGTACTTGAATGTCGTAGCATTCTAAATCATTACAAGATTTTTCATGGTCATTTCCTTATTACACATGAATTCTTGCAATGTAGGATGGATAACTAAGAATGTTCAATTACTTGATATCACTATTTTTTGTGTACACATTTTCAAAATTCACAATCCTTTTACTATAGTGATATCAAGTACTAGAAGTGATATCAAAAATGCTCAAAATGTTCAAAGAGGATTTGATTGTATGCTTTGACTATTGGTTTTAGTATATTGTGATTTCCTTAAAAAACTAATAATATTTTGAGGTACATATCTAAAAATTGCATATGATCTCATGTTGAGGAAATTGTATGTAAATTACCTTACGTGAGATCTTCAAAATCTAATTAGGTACATTTCTTCCACATATTAGTTTAAGAGAAAGAAATTCAATATGATTTAGCTTCCATAGTATTACTAACCTAAGTCAAAGGATTAGCAAAATAAATTCTTTCATATCCATCCATGCTTACACATAATTTGATGCTTACATTTTAACCATTTCTTGCAAACCATGTTCTTTTTATGGTGAAAAATATTTGGTTAATAGGATCCATGAAGTGATTTGAATGGGGGACCTTAATCATGACTTGGATATGATTGTTTTTTAGATTTACTATAACTTTGTCATTATTTGGTATTGATGAAAGTTTGTTAGGTAAATTGGTTAAGTGAGTGTGGTTATAAATGGGGATCTCATCCCATGACTTGAATGTGATAACTAGGGTTTAAATAGGGACCTCATTTCTATCACTCAAATATAGTAGCTAAGATATAAATGGGGACTTCAATTCAAAGGGGTGAGCTTAATTGGTTAAAGTTTCAATGTGGAGACCCTAGTTCAAATCTCAATGGGACATCTAATACAAAATTCTAAGTTGTGACTCTTGGGCTTTCATAGTTGGCTTCTAATGTGGAGGTGGTTTCTCAATAAGTGCTAAGTTGTGACTCTTGGTAGATTCTATAAGTGGTTTCTAGTGTGGTTGCTCGAAAGGAGTTGATATTAGTCTCATGTTTGTGCTTGCAAGAGCTTGTATTGGTCTCATGTTGATGCTCCTATGAGCATAATATAAATGCAAACGATTAGCAATATAAAAAAAAGGGACCTCGTCCATATGACTCAAGTATGAAAATTAGTGTTCAAAGTCACAACAATTTGATCATTGTTTTATATTGATGAAAACTCTTTGGATCAATTGATTTCAACCAATTAAAAAAATGAGGAACTTTTATTTTATTTTATGAATAAATATCTAGATTATCATATACTTTTACCTACAACTTTATCACTAAACCATAATTAAGTGTTAGACCACTCTTTTGTTATTAGTTTTTATAAAATATTGAATCACCAATATATCATTATTAGTTCCTGCTGCCAGGCAGGAATACTTATGCATTTGCCCGGAATGCTTTTAACCGGCAGCATTGGCCAATCACATTTCAGCATATAATATATTACTTATTTTTTTGTATAGTTTGAAGTTGGAGAGCTATTTTTAATATTGGAAAATTAGCATTTATCTATTTTTCTATTCGTCCGAGTAGCTTTATAAATCATTTTTGTTTTAAAAATTCGGGAAAATGCGAACGCATAAATTGATTAAATAAATTTAAGCAAAGGCATAGTGTAAAAGTTGGCGGCTAGAGGTACGTAATCCATGAATGCAGATTAAATGCATTAAAATATCAGGAAAATGCGAGCACATAAAGTGATTAAATAAATTTAACCAAAGGCATAGTTTATAAAAACTAGCGGGTAGATGTACGTAATGCATGAATACAAATTAAATGCATTAAATGGCATCTGGCTCGAGGTGAAGGTGTCAGAATGGCTTGGTGGCCATGCGTGGCCAGGGTACTCTGGTCATTTAATATAGAGTTAATCCACTTGCTATGCATCTCTATTACTTTGCGTGTGTTGTTTTTGTGTCCTATAAGCGCATGTTCTGAGGAAGAGTTTGTAGCGACTGAGCAGGAGATGTTATAGTTGCAGAGTCTAGACCCAGAAACGAGTTACTTGAGGTGATAATTTGTTAATTTTTAGAGTTTCATTACATTAAAGTGCATAATGAAGCTGTATTTCATAGTGCTCTATTGTGTGGCCAAGCAGGGGATTTTGTAGTTGTAGAGTTGCACACTGGACAACGAGAGATGAATAGCTTGAGGTCAGAAGAGGTAAGTTTTCATTGATTTCTTCTATTTGATACGAGAAATGCAAGTAGGGTTTCATAGTGTTTTAAGGTATTGTTATACTTTGATTATAAATTCGTATTTTAAACTACTTTTAATATTATCTATTCGAATTTCTTGTTGAAATGCGAAGATTTCATATTTTAAACTACTTTTACTTCATGCATGTGAGCCCTGTAAATTTTCTATATTTTTGATTACTGCAAAGCAGTCCCATAGAGAGGGCTTTGGAACCAAAATTATGTCAACGTGTGCGATAATGAGAGCTTTCAAGCAAGCAGTCGACAGTGTGTTGCTTTGAGCTTTTCTGTTGTCATCAAAGCATAAAGGGTAGAGGGATTTTGTTAAAAGTCATGGTTATTGTCCTCATAGGCATAAATGTAAACAATGGGAGCATACAGAGAATAGGTGAACTATTTGACAAAACTCGTGAAAGAAAAACTATTATATATGATTAGTTGTTCATATATTCATGCATTTGTAGAAGAAAAAATGGGAAACTAATACAACAGTGGGTAGTTATAACCCCCAAAAAGAATCAAACCTGGAACAAGAGAAACATCCAAAAAATTGTGCCTTAAAGTACCTAATGCACTAGAGAATTTAGCATAGCAGAATACAAATTTTCATTTGCACAGAGATAGACAAAAGAATGCAGTAGAAACCTATTTTCTGCTAGCAAGCATTTAAATTCTGTCAGATGTCACGGTTATTGTTCTCATAGGTAGACATGTAAAATACGAAAGCATTTATAAGGCAAGTGAACTATTTTACAAAACTCCTCAGGAAAATGGGCTTCCGGGGAATGCAATGAGTATTAAATCTGGACACCTTGATATTCACATGTTAACTTTGGCATTTTTATGAAGTTGGTAGCTCTCATTTACTCTTCTTTCATCTGATATCTAATTAATTAGGTGGCTGTTAATTAGTCTTTAAATACATAATAATAAAAAGAAAGAAATAATTATAAATATCCTTGTGGACATTTTAATTATGGGTTGTGATTTGTACTTGCATGTAGATGGATTAAGCACTCAAAAGTCACAGTATATGTAGCGTGTCAGCTAATAGGTCCATGTGACATTTATCCTTGTATCATTAGATAACTAATTAATTAGGTAGCTGTTAATTAGTCTTTAAATACATAGTAATTAAGAGAAAGAAAAAATTACAATTATCCTTGTGTACATTTTACCTGGTGATCAAATTCAAGGAACAAACATACGAAGCAAACAACAATTTGAGATTTTGTAATTGGAAAACTTAGACTGAATGCTTAGGAAGTTAGAAAATTGTATCTTGGGGTTAAAAAAAACTATGTCAAATATGTTTTAGAATTCAAATTGCAATGTTGCCATAGAGCAGTCAAGTAATATTGCTTGATAAAATAATTTTAGACTTTGTGCAAAAGAGCAGTTAAATTCATTGCTAGAAGATTTGTGGTACAAGAACCTATGGCAACTAGTTTGTGTAGTTAATCTGATTTACATTTATACTTGTGTCTCTTGAATCTAAAAAATGCTTGCTAGTGTTTTAATGGTTTTGGCTATTAGTATCCATCACAATAGGAGTATTATAAATTGCAATTGTAATTTTGGGAGTTGTTTGCATTTTGGTCATTTCCATGAGCTTTATTGCTATTCTTTTAGAAAAACAAACAAATGGTCTTCGTTTTCTAATCAAAGCTTATTACATGGTGCAATGCTTTTGATTGGAAGAAGAGAGGTGGTGTAGCGGTCCAACTGTAGCAAATTCTTCAAGAAAAGAGTACAGGGTGAGTTTCTAGAATGAACCTTCTCCTTTGTTTACAATTGCATAGAGTAGACAAAGAAAAAGGTTAATTCAAGATTCTCACTATATTGATTGTACTTGTAGTCATATCGTTGCTTTTTGTTACAAGGACAATCTTTACAAATGGGTATTGTGAGTGGCATATGCTATATGGTTCATAAAAATTAAGCAATTGGGGTTCAAAAGTAGATCTTTGTTGCAATAACATGACATCAGAAATGCAATTATTATCCAATCAATATACAGGGCAAGTGAACTGTTTGACAAAATTTCTCGGTGAAATGTGGTCCCCTGGAATGCACTGAGTATTTAGTCTGCGCACCTTGATATTCACATGTTAACTTTGTCATTTTTATCTAGTGTCTAGTTCTCATTTACTCTTCTATCATCTTATATCTAATTAATTAGGTAACAGTTAATTAGTGTTTAAATCCATAAAATTTAAAAGGAAGAAATAATTATAATTATCCTTGTGCACATTACACCTATAACTCAAAGCCAATTAACAAAGCAGCAATAGAAAACTATGTCCATCTTAATATGGTAGACAGTATGTATTTGTGCATAATTTTATAAGGATACCATGCATTGTGATTTCTGCTTGAATGAAGTTTGATTAAACAATTGATAGTTAGTGCTAGACAGCCAAATGAAATTAACTTAGGTAAATGGAAATAGAATGACCCCATCCAATTGTAAAATGAATGTTTATGTGGCTTTTACATGATAACAGGCTTGCAGCCATGAGACTTCTTTGAAGCTTAAATGTCACAGTATATGTAGCATATTACCCAATAGCTCTATCTCACATTTCATTCATGTCGATTTAGGCAAGTTCATATTTCTCATTTACCCTTGTATCGTCTCATATCTAAATAATTAGGCAACTGCTAATTAGCCTTTAAGTACATAGCAATTAAAAGAAAGAAATAATTACAATTATCCTTGTGTACATTTGAACTATTAATCAAAGGCAATTAACAAACTAGCACTAGAAAACCATGTGTGTGTTAATGTGTTGGATAACATGTATTTGTGCATAGGTGTATATGGATGCTATGAGTTGTGATTTCTACCATTATGTAGTGCTTACTATTACTTGTACAGCCAAGCCACATGCAAGTAGAATTCATAGTTCATGGCATCCAGATACACTCAAGGACAAATACAAATCAAGGTTGTTGGCATCCTGATAAGAAAGATGATGAGATACATCCAATTAATGTATGTCACAACATCTTATTGAATGAAGATGATTTGGATAGGGAGGTTACAAATGAGAATCCTTATTGGTGTGTGACTAATGCTCTTTTTAAAGACTTGTCAAGAAAATTGCATGCCAATACTATTAGAAAACAGGTGGAATCAGATTTATTGATTGACTATGATTGATGGGTCAAATGTGTACAAGGATAGTTAAATAATTAGGCAGCTGCTAATTAGTCTTTAAGTACATAATAATTAAAACAAAGAAATAATTACAATTATCCTTGTGTACATTTGAACTGTTGATCAAAGGCAATTAACAAACTAGCACTAGAAAACCATGTGTGTGTTAATATGTTGGATAACATGTACTTGTGCATAGGTGTATATGGATGCTATGAATTGTGATTTCTGTTTGCATGTAGCTGGTTTAAACATTTAATAATTAGTGCTGGATAATGGAATGAAATGAACTTGGGAAAATGGAAATAGAATGACCCCATGGAATTGGAACATCAATGTTTATGTGGCTTTAACATGATAGCAGATTTGCGTCCATGAGACTTATTTGAATCTCAAATGTCATACTGTATGTGGCGTATTAGCTAATTGGCTTAACATGATAGCTTTCAAACAAGTTAATTCAGCGATCAATCAAGCTAATTGGCTGATGAATTAATTGTGTTGAGTGGTTAGTCATAGTTAATTATTAGTCATCTTTATCCTCTAAATCAGTTAAATCAATCTTGCCTATTCACATTCACAGATACACAATCTTTCTGACCATTTTGCTTGCTTTTAATAAAATAGGAGCTTTAGAACAGAATATGTACATTCATCTAAGCGACAAAATTCCTTGAAGAAATGTTGGCTCTTGGTGTGTAATGATTGCAAGTTATGTAGAGAATTATTTGTCAAAAAAGATTTTTGCAAACTTTCAAGAAAATTAGCTAGATAGCTGATCAAGTTAACTGTGAATCAAGTTACTTGACCAGTCAATGAAACTAGTTCATTGATAGATCAGTTTTCTTGAATAGTTAATTATAGTTAATTATAAATCATCTTTATTCACCAAATCAATTAAACCAATCATGGCCATTCATATGCAAAGAAATAATTTCTTGAAAAGGCTTTATAGACAAGGAAGCAAATGCAATTGCTAGGTGCAAACCGAAATTGCAAAACCTTCACCAACATCTTCCTTTGTGTTTCTTGTGCTACAAATATTCAACAAGCTATAGTGTCCATATTAATTGTATTCCTTTGTCTATGTTCAAGCCATCTGTTTATTCTATTGCTTTCGCTATTATTTCATGAAAGCTCAAATGTCATAGTATATGTGGCGTATCAGCTAATAAGTCCATCTCACATTTTGCTCATGACAATTTAGTTTGTCTCATCTCTCTCTGATACATTAATCAAAGTCAATTAACAAATAAGTCAATCTTACACTTGACTCATGCAAATTAAGTCAATTCTATCTTTTACTCATTAATGAAATTAACTAATTAGCTTAACAAGATAGCTTTCAAACAAGTTACGACAGTGATCAATCAAGTTGTTTGACTGATGAGCCAATTGAGTTCAATAGTTAATCATAGTAATAGCAAAAAAATCCTTGTTAGATGATGTCATAGTTGAATTTGCTTTTGTGTGCCTGTCTGCACTTTTGCTATAGGTTGAAGCAATGATGCTTTATGGTTCAAGTATTAAGTGTAATTGGAAACCTTTCTTGATTTAAATTGATTGATTTAAATCTGTTTGGAAACCATACTTACAGTGGTTCTTTAGGCTTGATGCAAAACAACAATATAGTTAAAATGCATAGCGAAAGCCTGTAGAGAACCATGCTCACACTTGTACATTTGGAATTCAAGAACCTATGATAAATAGTCTGCCAGGTTAATCTGTTTTCAATTAATACTTGTTTCTATTGAATCTAAAAAAATACTTGCTGGTGTTTTTCGGTGTTTTGACTATTAGTATCCATTACACTATCACTGTCATCCATTGCAATTATAATTTTGGGAGTTGTTTGCACAAATGTGTTTTGATGCATTGTGAAACCCAAGTTGCATTTCTGGGATAAAATGAAGCAAAATAAATAAAAGTAGCAATTTGTTACCTTGAGTAACTCGTCTCTTGGTGTTCATTCAATGAGCACAGGAGCTTTTGCTCTGTCACTGTAAATGTTCCCTTTGTATTGATAAAAGCTGTCAGTTTTCAAATCTATGCCTTTGCTTAAATTTATTTGTATATGGAGTAACATTGTTTTCAAATGCATGACTGATAATAACACTTATATTAGAAAACTTTGAATCAAAATACACAAATCATTAAAAAAATAATATTTCTCTCTTTGTCTTATATTGCTACAGATAGAGCTTCTTTTCAATCATCATATGTATACCCCACATATTCCTAGCCTAACTGTATTAACTTAGAGAGTCTTGACAAATTGCCGGAAGAGCTGACTATTTTCAGCTTTGCATAAGCCTCCACTATATTCCACACTATATTATTGTTGTCTACCTTTTTACCATCAAAACTTGTCTACATATGGAAAATGACTAAAATTACACATCCTTTTGTTGGATTACTTACCATGTTCTGCCACCTTAATAAGATTAGGTACAACCGTAATGTATTAAAAACAAATTTATAACTGTGTAATGCAGTCAAGCCCCTATTTTTCAAGTTATAGCCAAAAAAACTATATGATTATACCACAAATGGAGATTCTTACTCCAAACAAGAGGGAATAAAAACATAAGATGCAATTGCTAGCCAAGTCCTTCATTGCTCCCTTGCTACTAGTAGATATCACAAAAAAGTAAAAACCTATTTCTAAGATGACAATGAATTTAAGGCACTTGAAATAAGTTTGTCTCTATAATATTGCCCACACTTATTTATACCCAACAGCTATTTATTGGCTTATAGGTAGATATAACAGTTGAGAATGCTATCGTAGACATATATTCACAATGTGGAAATATAGACAAGGTCCAAGAATTGGAAACAAGGAATGCATAGGAAACATAAGCTATGAAATACAATGACATGTAGCACAAACAAGTAACAGTTTAAACTCCAATAATCTATGAAAAAATCTTTTGTGAACATTGATTTTTTATCAAATTACTTTTGCAAAATACATGTGCAGTAATGCAAAAAGGGTATCTGGTAATTTTGCTATCAATTCATATCACCCAAGAAGTGCTTCTGACAGAGAGACACTTCCTCCTCCATCTATTTTAGTTTAGCAGAATCTAGTCAAGAACTTTATTTTGTTAAATGAAATAATTAGGAATTTGGAAAACAGAAAAAACAATGGATTGTTGAGCTTTCTAATTCATCATGATTTTTCAAAATTTTTACGCCACTTTTACAGCATACTGAATAACAGGCAACTAAAAAAAACATTCAAAACTCTACAATGCTCTTGTAGAATTAGAACACAAACAAGTATTCAAGGGTGCCTATGCTATTTATTTATGCTCCAAACTCTAAAAGAAGGCTCGCACAGTCTTTGTATCTATTTTCTATTGCAATGTGCTAAACACAAGATATCAAAAAGATGTCATATTGTTCCAAACTCTCAATAAAAAAAGAATCTCCATATCCTACCATCAAAGAAAATGCATTAAAGTCAAAGGAGTTTGAAATTGAAGATAACAAACCTAATAGCACTCACTTGGATAAACTATTTTGTATAGTCTAATTTTTTGTGGTTCCTAGCGTCAAGGCAGGAATACTCATGCATTTGGTTGAAATGCTTTTAACTGGCAGCATTGGGAAATCACATCTCAGTATTTAACATATTACTTATTTTTTTGTATAGTTTGGATTTGGAGAGCTATTTTTTATATTGGAAAATTAGCATTTATCTATTTTCCTATTCATCTGAGTAGCTTTATAAATCATTTTTGTTTTGAAAATTTGGGAAAATGCAAATGCATAGATTGATTAAATAAGTTTAAGCAAAGGCATAGTTTAAAAACTGGTGGCTAGAGGTATGTAATCCATGAATGGAGATTAAATGCATTAAAATATCAGTAAAATGCGAGCGCATAAATTGATTAAATAAATTTTGGCAAAGGCATAGTTTATAAAACTGGCAAGTAGACGTACATACTACATGAATACAAATTAAATGCATTAAATGGCATCTGGCTCGAGGTGAAGGCACTGGAATGGCTTGGTGGCCATGCGTGGCCACGGTACTTTGGTCATTTAATATAGAGTTAAGCCACTTGTTATGCATCTTTATTACTTTGCGTGTGTTGTTTTAGTGTTCTATAAGCACGTGTTCTGAGGAAGAGTTTGTAGCGACTGAGCAGGATATGTTATAGTTGTAGAGTCCAGACCCAGAAACAAGTTACTTGAGGTGATAATTTGTTATTTTGCATAGTTTCTTTCCATTAAAGTGCATAATGAAACTGTGTTTCATAGTGCTTTAGTTGGACTATCACTATCACTTTGTGCCCGATGTCTCGGTGCATGTATGTATGCATGCATGTCTCTATGTACATATGCATTTATCTATGTGCATATCTATGTAAACATTTGTAGATGCATATGTGCATGTATGCATATGTCTCTGGATATATCTATGCATATATGTGTTTATGCATATATGTATGTGTGTATAGATGCATCTATGTGTATATGCATGCATGCATATATGTTTACATCCATACATGCATTTATGTGTGTCCACATGGATGTATCTGTACATATATATACATGTGTATATATATATGTGTGTGTCTATATGTCTTTTCTAGGAAAGAGTTTACAGTGACAGGGCAAAGGTTGTCATGGTTCCAAAAAGGACACTCGTAGACAAGTTACTTCAGGCAATAAATAGTTATTTTCATCAGTTTTCTTTTATTGTAGAGTTCATAGGCAGATTGGGTTTCACAGTGCTCAGTCTATGCTAATCTTCATAGACTAGTACGTCGGATGAACAATTGTCTTTTTTCCAATGTACAATATGGGAGCTTAACAATAACTTGGTGCTTATGAGTCCTCTAAAGATTACATATCTTCAATTACTATAGAACTATTCCATAGTGCAAGCTTTAGAGCCATTGTGCTGTTAGCATCTACCATAATGGGACCTTTCAAACAATATGTGGACAATGTGTTGAGAAGGCTTTACAAACTGTCAGGCAAATGCAATTTATAGATATAAGCCTAAACTCCACAATTGCTTTCAGCTTTCTCGTTGTCATTAAAGCATAAAGGAAAGAGGATTTTTTCCAAACTTCTAATTTATGTACTTTTACATGATAATTCACCTTATTAATTAATGAATCAAATTATCTTAATTAATTAATGTTTGTTTCCCTTCTATCATTTCATATCTAATTAATTAGGTAACTGCTAAATAGTATTTACATACATAATAATTAAAACAAAGAAATAATTATAACTATTCTTTTGCACATTTGACCCATCAATCAAAGTCAAATAATAAATCTAATTCCACCTGTTCATTGATAGTATTGACATGCAATTTCCTTGAAAAGTCTTGACAAAGAGGATTACTCACACACCAATAAGGATTCTCATTTGTAACATCCCTATCCAAATCATCTTCATTGAATAAGATGTTGTGGCATACATTAATTGGATGTATCTCATCATCTTTCTTATCAGGATACCAACAACCTTGGTTTGTATTTCTTCTTGAGTGTATCTAAATGCCATGAGTTATGAATTCTAGTTGCATGTGGCTTGATTGCACAAGTAATAGTAAGTGCTACATAATGGTACAAAATAAACTTATGCAAATGGAAATTAAATGACCCCATTTAGTTAGAAAATCATTATTTATTTGGCTTTCACTATTAAGTGATAGCTGGTCTAGCATTAAACAGTAGCTAGAAATTGTTTTTATCAGAACTTAACAGCGCTAGCACAGGTCTGTGTTGTTTTTTGGCTTAGTATTGACAGGTTTCCATGGCCTATTTACACTTCTTCAGATGCTTAATCAAATATGGCATCTATTCCATTGATTTCTCTTAAAGAGCTTATTCCACCATTGCAATAACAAAATTACACTAGTGCATGTATATGAAAAATATGTTCTATATTATAGGGTACACAAATAACAATAAGTATTTTAAAATTATAAAATGCAATTAGCATTATAAGAAACAAAAGTTCTTGCTTAGGTTCTTTCTCGTCGAAATGAATCTACATAAGAATTCTGTTTTGTTTTTATGAATAACATAGTATATGTCACTCACTGTACTCATTTGTCTAAATTGTCCTTGTAACAGGGATCGGTGCTTTCAACTGTATTTAAACAATCATGCACAAACTACAACGTGAGGTTAGCATATTAACCTTCTCCTTTTTTTTTTGAAAAAAATGATGCAGAGTTTTCCAAATATGTGCTTCTAGGAAGATTTCCCATGGTTGTAGATGAAATAGTATATGTTTTTACAGTTTGCTCACTTCTCAATTTTGTCATTGTACTAGGAAAAATTACTTGTGCCTATAATAACAGCCAGAATTTGTACATTGCTGCAAGTATACTTGATCATTCAATAGCAGATTGCAAGGTCAGCTTTCCAAATTGTCTTTCTGCTTTTCTTGAAATGCAATTGAAATTCTTCAATATAATGACTGCATAAAGTTCTTTTTCATGTTTTCATTTTGTCATCTTGTATTCCTCATTTCTTTGAACACAAATGATTTAAAAGGCTGCTTGCACATATAGAAACAGGAAAATGCATTTTCCACAATTGCAATAGTAATTTGTCTTCGAAAAATAGAACAAGTTTTGCTTATGTGTTAACTAGTTATACTTCCTCTATACAATATCCATAGAATAGAATGAACTACTAGAATGCAATTTTTAAACCCTGTTTGCAGTTTCAAATAGCCTATAAAGTCATAAGTCTTTGTTTTATGTCAACTGGTTTTTACCTATATGCATTTAAGGCAATTTTGTTCATAAGACTACTTATATCTGTGGCAAGTTGCTATGCACTGTGCAAGTGAACGTATGTTTAATCTTCCTGTATTGCAAAAAAAGACCACAAAGTTAATTTCAAAAGCTGACATGGCACATGAGTACAATGAATGATGTACTACGTTACTCATAGACATGACGCAATATTTTTCCATGGTCTTGTTTACATGCAAAATGACATTAACCACAATTTTTTTTTGCTCACATTGCCAATTTCACTGTGTGCTTTAAACCTCTAAAGTAAGAGAAAACTGAGGAAAGAAACTATTTATTGCCTCAAGTAACTCGTTTCTGGTTCTGGACACTGTAACTATAACAAAGTCTGCTCAATCACTGTAAACTCTCCTAGAACAAAGACTTGTAGAATAGAAAAACAATTTGCGCAAAGTAATAGTCATGCTTAACAAGTGACTTAAGTCTATAACAAATGAACAAAGCAGCCTGGCTATACATGTCCACCAAGCCATTCCAGCAGTTTCTCATCCACCCACATGCTATTTAATGCATTTACTTTGCATTTATGCACTGTGTGCCTGCACCTCTGAGTTTTAATCTCTTTTTTTAATTATTTAATCGATCTATGCCTTCGCTTTTGCTCAATGGACCTATGCCTTTGCATTTTCCTCAAATTTTTAAAACTCAAATGATTTTTAAAGCTATTCCCACAAATAAGAAAAGCCATAGATCTTCTTTGATCAATCAATGCCTTTGCATTTCCCTGATTTTTTTAAAACATAAATGATTTATGAAACTATTCTCTACATGCCACTTAATTCATGTTTATGTGAATAGCTTTTAAAATCATTTTCTCTTTGAGAAAATCAGTCACTTAGAAGTACATAGAAACAAAGGAATCCAATTACACAAAACATTTAAAGACCATAGACTGAGATTGACAATGTGAGCAAAAAAGATTCTTATCCACCATTTCTTGCATGTAAACAAAGCTACCTGAAAATATTGTTTTGTGTTTGTGGCATTGAAAGTATACATCATGCATTGTACTCATTTATCCAATTTGTCAATGTAACAGGAATAAGTACATACAATCCTGGTGGGGGACAGTGGATGACAAGGTCAGGTTGAAGAATTAATACTATTTTTCCCTTGTGCTTCTAAAAAATTGTTTGTTGTATAATATGTCACGTAGGCTTCTGCTACTACTCAAGATCCATTTTCCAACATATATAGAGATTATTATCTTCCAAGATGCTCGACAACATGATTAATACTATAGAATGCTATTGAGTAAAAGCACATAGGCAACATAGGAAAAAACTATAGATTTTGTAATCTAGATGATAGCGTTTGATACTATTCATACATAACATCTACTATTCTCAAACACATTAGGATACAAAAGAAACAAAGAAAATGATAGACGTTGACACCTATGAATTGACAAAGTGCCCCCAAATATCAAACATTGACTACGCGCTTAAGGGCGAGGGACTTTGCAGATTAAGTACTTTTGCATACAATGTTGGCGATTGTTTGTTTGACTCATTACAACTACTGCTTAACAATTGCTACACATCAATTCAACTACGAAACAGAGCTATAGATTACTTCTTGAGTTTCCTTCAAAACAAGGACAAAGAAGCAATAAAATCATACAACTATGAACTAGACCCTGATACTCTATATACATTGCACAAAGTACATGATCCACAAACATATTTTTGCATAATGTGATTATCTGCAAAGCCACAGGCAGATTGCACTGAAAGTGGATTGTGGGGTGACTTATTCTGCATTCAATGGATATCCAAATGGTTGAATATAGAAATATGCCTTTGGTCAAGAACAACAGCAAGAAGGTACTTACAGTTCAATAGTTCTGATTACACAGAATCAGTCTCTATACTATTTCATGACATGAATTCTTTAAGTGGGAACTTTGAACCATTGTTAAAAATTGAAACACAAAACGTAACTTCAAAATAGCCCGTAGGTTCACATGAAATTAAAAAACTGTGCACAAAGTACCCTCAAATATCAAACATTGACAAAGTCCTTAGAGCTGAAGGCCTTTGTAGATTAAGCACATTTGCATACAATGTTGGCAATTGTTTGTTTGAGTCGCTTCAAGTACTACTTAACAATCAGTACACCTCAACTCAATTACCAAATGGAGCTATAGATCATTTCCTAACTTTCCTTCAAAATAAGGACAAAGAAGCAATTAAATCATATAACAATGAGCTAAATCCTAATACTTTATATATATTGCACAAAGTACCTGACCAAGAAACATACTTCCGCAAAATACGATTGTCTACAAGACCATGCACATACCATAGTGAATGTGGATTGTGGGATGACTTGTTCTGCATTCAAAGGAACCAAATGGTTGAAAATACAAATAAGCCTTTGGTCATTGACAACATCAAGAAAGTACTTAGATTTCAATGATTCTAGATATACAGAATCAGTCTCTATATTGTTCCATGATACAAACCCTCTGGCTGGATGTTTTGAGCCGCTCCTAAGAATCAAAGCCCAAAATCCAACTCGCCAATGCTCAACAAGCTTACTCCAACTTAAAAAGTTGATCAGAAGTGGTCCATAATACAAAATTACTTACTTGAACAAGACACATGCTTTGCCAAAAAACAAGAAGAATTTGATACCATTTGTCACAACAAACAATTTTAAACATTAATCAACAATAAGACTTAATCACCTGAAGAACTTGATTAGAAAAGAAAAACAAAAAGAAAGTATACCTACTAGTCTAAAGAAAAAAAAAACATTGTCACCAATAGAAATTTATAAAACAGCAATACAAGATACACCAAAATACCCATGTGCAATTTTCCAAGTGCTCTGTTTGAACAAGGATATTAGGACATTCAAAGAAAAACAAAAAGAACTATACTGTAAGCTACTACAATCAGATTCCTTACCATTCACAAATTTCATATGCCATGTATTCTACTTTGCATTGAAATAGTTCACTATTCCAAAGTATGCTACCCCACAGAAAATAAGAACTAATAGACCATTGTGCTATGTGCAAAATTTAACTCATCTAGAAGAACGACTTGTCTCACTTAGAATTGCATTTGCATAGATTTGGGAACTAGGGTTCAAAAGGTCTCAAATAGGCCTAACAGGTTCTATTATAAATGTTCTTGTTAACATGAACATTGTACAAAGAGCATTACCACAATCAATTAACAACACACAAACAATTGTTGTTTCGTTGAAAAGGCGCTTACAATACAAAAATGCATTTCAAAAAGGCATGGTGCGCCCAAATGTCATCATGCAAGCTTTGACTCAATTAACAAGGAGACCATTATACAATGATCCAGTGGATATTTTTAGTGGAAATTGAAGTGTCTCTGAATCTCCATATTTTTGCACCATCAAAAAGATCTCAGCATCCTGATTCCAATGCAACTTGAACAGAGCGAAAAGGAGTCTGTTTGTGCAAGTTATGGCCAGTCAAACCTTGGGTCAAATTGGGATTAGAGGGCGTCCAGGAAGCAGAAAAAATGATGACATCAAAAGTTGTCAAAGTTGGCATCATCACGAAGAGCTCATCGAGATGATTCCGATGGCGTTCATTTCGTCGGAATCCGACATCGTACTCGAGAGTTATCAATGGTCAAAGTTTTGAGTTGACTTTTGAGGTGACTAAGGATGATGACGTCAGCAAATCATCCGTACCGTACATAATCCACATGGATGAATTCGGGTGAAACACGTGGTAGTTGAGTCATCGGTATGGAGCCAATCAGATGGTGACACATGTCCTTTCCATACATTCGTACATGCAGTCAACAGTGAGGTGGCAGCTTAGTCATCGAGTCCAATCAACATTTAGTCAGCACCATCAGCGAATCAAAAGTTGACACGTAGCACCTTCTTGGCATGCAACGTGGCCCCACTTAACCTCCGGCGGGTTGGAGTTGTTTTGTTTGTTAAAAATAATCCTTCAAGGATTTGAACCCCGAACCTATCATCCGCGAATTTTCCACCCGACCGTTCCACCACATACGTGGCCTATGCTATTGTTAACAGCCGTTTTCTTTTGTAATGTATCCGGTTTGAATTTGTTTTTGAAATGGATGGTGGTGGTTTGGAACCCGCACCCTCCGGGCTAACAAAAGGTTGGTTAACCAACGAGCCATCGAACACGCTTAATAAGTAGATGGCATCGGTTTGTTTTGTCCTATTATTCAAAATTGACTGCCTTAAAATACAACAAACTTCCTAATTTAAAAATAAAAAAACAAACAATAAATTTTTTAAAGATTAAATCAAAACCTCCAAAACCATAAAGCCCGAAAATAAGAAAAATTGAAGGGTCAAAAATACTTGGAAAGGATTAATATAATCCTAATATGTTAATAATGGAGGATATTATGTAAAATAGGGAGATTTGGAAAATATTGTAAATCAATTGGTTAGTAACCAATTTGATCCATTTTTTTGTATTTAAAGGGTGGTATAGGGAGGAGTTTGGCTAAGAGTTCTAAGGCACTTTTTTTTCAGGTGAAGTATTGATGAAGTATTGAAGTTGCGGTGACAAGTGAATAGTGGTCTTGAGGAGATTATTTTGAGTCATTCTTGCATGTTAGAGTGTCGTTACGCTACCGGAGTGCTTGAAGAATGGTTGTGGTGCATTTGTAATTGATTTTTGGAGTTAATCGGATTAGTCTCTCTATTGGAGCGGACCCAGAGACGTAGTCACATTTGTGAGGAACTCCGTAATCAAACACTGTTTGCACTTCTCTTCTTCTCTCTCACCTTCTCTCAGTTTGTTAATTCCTTCATTTTGTTATTTCCCTAAGTTAATTTTGATTTAATTAACTTGGAATAATCATTGTAAAAATTAAGCATTCAATTCTGCAATCTAGTCTAGATCCTATACAGATCATACAAAATGCACAAAGTCCACATAAACCAAGATTGGCAAGAAGTTCTCCAATGCACTCAAGAAAATGAAGACAATAGTCCACAAAATACTAGTGAAATAGAATCAGATAGTGAAATCAAAAATGAAAACCCATCATAAACATTGATACATGGATTTACTAAGTCTAGAAGTATCCATAACATGGAAGACAAGATTATTGAAATTGCACCTACAGAGGAAAAGTATCCAATAGGAATATTTAAGGACATGTATGCTAAAGAAATGAATTTCCCAACTTTATTCTTTGGCAAACCACATGATAATGACATTGTAAAAAACTTTACATATCATAAAATAGTACGCTGGGAGCTCTTACAGTCACAAAGACAATTTGCATATCATACAACAAACATTTTTTTCAAAGCTATTAAGGTACTAATACAACAAGTACTGTCTACAATGACAATAAGAATCCGAAAAGGCCAATTAAAAGAGCAAAAGCTAGTTGCAAAAGACGTTAAACACAAACCAAATCTAGAAAAAATTCTTAAATTAGATATTGGATATGTTGATTTCAAAAGAATAAGAATCTCTCCAGACTATTCACAACAACTTAAGAAAAATGTATTTGCTATGATTTGACAACTAGGACCACCGACATTTTTCATCACTTTCACTAGTGCTGAGCAAAATTGGGATCCACTAATTCAAACATTACAAGAGCTACACAATCTACACCAATCAGCACAAAACCATCAAGAATCCAATGACCCAACACACATTGACAAATTTGAACTAATCAAGAAAGATCCCATCACTTGTGCACGTTACTATAAACATAGAATAAATGCAATAAAAAAATTGATACTTACAGATGACTCTTTCTTTGGAAATGTCATTGATTACTTCTCAGTCGCTGAGTTCCAAAATCGAGGAAATGAACATGATCATTTCCTCATATGGGTTAAAACTGCACCAATCTACACAAAAAATAACAACACAGACATCATAGCTTTTGTTGATAAGTATATTACTTGCGACACCAAAAATTTGGAACCTGCTTTGGCAATGCTACACAAACATCGTCATACAAAGAAATGCAAGAGATCAAGAAAATGACTTTGTAGATACAATTTTCCTTTCCCACCATTGCAAAAGTCAACTATACTTTTACCAATACTCCAAAAGACTGAAGCGATAACTGCAAATGCCACTGACATCTTTTCAAAACTCCAAAAAGCAAACTATGATGAAACATTCACTTTTCAAATGTTCTTAAAAGAAATAAACTTAACTGACAATGAATACATTGAAGCTTTGAGCTCAAAATTAAACAGGCCTACACTTTTTTTACAAAGAAAACCATCACAAATATGGAACAATAGTTTTTCAAGGAAAATTCCAGATCTTTGGAAGGATAATACAGATGCACAGTTTGTCCTCAATGCATATGCTGTTGCAATGTATTGTAGCTCATATATTGCAAAAGTAGACAAGTCAATGACATATGCATTCAAAAGAATATGTACAGACCACAAGAAAGACAATATTGATGCAATACGAATGGTAAGTAAACTTGGAAATGTCATGCTTAACTTGCAACAAATGTCATCACAACAAGCTGCACATATTGTTTTGTCATTGCCATTAAATTACAGTTTAAGAAAATGTATATTCATTGACACACGATCTGACAATGATTGCACATTTATACTAAAATTTGTTAAACAATTGAGCAATGAGCCAGATGAATCAGAAAATGTTCTTGCAAAATCTATTATAGAATACTATTTAAAACGTCCTAAAACAATGGTGGAAATATGTCTTGCAGAATTTGTTTCAATATACAACAAATACGGTGCTACAATTGAACCAAAGGCCAAACCAAATGTGATACAGTTTATCAATTTCAACAAACACTTTGATATAGAGAATCATTGTAGAGAGAAATTGGTTCTCTATGTTCCATTTACCATTAATGAGCATACACTCAAACAAAACTTTGACTCTTGGGAACATGCATACATGTACCATGGACAAACCATTCAAACAAATAGTGCAAAGTTCATCCACAGCACAAACTCCGCATGGGGTGACATTGACAAAGCTATAAATGATCTTCAGTCTCTTGAAGATGAAAAGCTCATTGACCTACCAATGCAAGCAAAGCTTTGCCAGAAAGAACTATATGACATACAAACAGACCTTCCAAACATAGGTCATTCTAACCCAAATACCATGCATTCCAATGGATTTGAAATTGCAAAGCACCCACAGATTATAGATAACAATGAATACTACAAGTTAAGACGAATGTTAAATAAAGAACAAGAAGCAATTGCTAAAGATGTTCTCATAAAAAAGATGAAAAATCCACAAAAGCCATTGCACTTGTTTTTGACTGGGGGAGCTGGAACAAGAAAGGCTTTTACAGCAAAGGACATCTACCAAGCTCTCATTCGCATCTATAGCAATTCTATTGACAATAATCTAGACAAACCCAAGGGCTTATTAACTGCATATATAGGTAAAGCAGCATATAACATAGGGGGATTCACATTACATTCAACATTTCACATACCTTTTAATACATCAGAATTCCTGCCACTGAACACTGAAGTGCTTGACACTATGTCAAAGCACTATGATCAATTGTGCATACTTCTTATAGATGAGATATCATTAGTTGGCTCAACATTCCTATGGTATATTGATAGAAGACTACGAGACATAATGCAAATGCCTATAGCATACTTTGGAAACCTTGATACAATATTTTGTGGTGACCTTTACCAGGCACAACCTGTCCTTGACTCTGTGGTTTTTGAAAATAGGCCTACTCCAATTGAATTAATGCCTTATAGTTTCTAGAAAGACCACATAAAATGCTATTCATTGGTGACTACCATGAGACAAAAAGATGAAATATTTATTTCAATCCTTAATAGACTACGAGTAGGCATTCAAACAACTCATGACATAGACTATCTCAACAAAATTTTCTTTCGTCCTGTACCATTTGATCCATTGCTTCCGCACCTTTTCTATAGGAGAATTGATGTTCAAGCACATAACAACAAAATGCTATCAATCATTCCAACCCAAATGATAGTGCTAGATGCAATAGATGAACTTGAGGAGGACCTTAATGCAATACGAGTATACAGTCACACAACGACACTTCCATCACAAATATGCTTGAAACCAAACATTCTTGTTGAACTTTATGCAGGCAATTACAATGTTCAAGATGGCCTCGTCAACGGTTCAGATGGAATTTTTAAAGCATATACAACACAAAACAATATTGATATTGTCTGGATTAAATTTAATGACCCATCAATCGGACATCATCAACGCACAAAACTAGCACAATGCTATTCTACTATCATTGACAAAGACTGGGTGCCTATACAACGCATTGCTAGGCCAATCCAGAAAATAACAACAAACAAGAAAATTACAATTAGAAAACAATTCCCAATACAAGTAGCATGTGCACGAACCATACATCGATCCCAAGGATTAACAATGGAGGCCTTGGCTTTTGATCCCATAGGCATTAGACAGCATGGGCTAACCTATACAGCTCTATCACGAACAAAATCAGTAGAATCATTATTTCTATTACAACCTTTAACTACAAAAAACTTCAAAGTTAAAGACAAAATACAACTAGAAATGTCTCGTCTCCAGACATGTGCACAATGGAAATTTGATAACCAAAGCACATGTTCAGAAAACAAATCACATATGCTCCTATGTACATTGAACACTCGTAGCTTGAAAGCACATGCAGAAGACATTGTCAATGACTATGGCATAATGCAATCTGATATCTTGTGTCTCCAAGAAACACATATGCATCCCTTTGAGCTAAATATCTTGCTGCAGTATTTTGATAGCTTCTCTGTACATAACATACATGGCATAGCAACTTTAACTAGGAAACATTTATTCCTGTCAAAAACAAAACAACATGAAACATCAAATATTGAAGCCATCACATCAACAGTAATGCTATCTAACAATGAACTCAATGTTTGTAATATTTATGCAAGACCTACAACTGCCATACACGAAGTTATCACAATCTTGCAAATAATTATTGCATCCACAAATTCAGAAAACATGTTGTACATTTTAGGCGATTTTAATGTGGACATGTTTTCAGAAAGTAGAAGCAAAAAAATACTTCACAGTTATATGCAGCAGAACAATATACAATTTATGTTGAACCAACAACATAGCATGGGCAAGTCAGTCATTGACCACATTTGGTCCAACACGACTACAAATATATGCTCTATCTATAAATCAGAAGCATATTGGACTGATCACAATCCAATTTTCCTAAAATTGCATGTTGCCCAATAGACAAATTCAACTTTATAGAACTTATAGCCTTATATCACTCTTATGCTTTGCAATGCCTTTTTCAATGCTATATCCATTATTTGCAGGAGATCTATGGATGAAACTAAAAGATAGTCAAAGCAAATACAAACCACACAAGAAGAATCAACACAACGATAAAGCACTCATAGTATTATTCCTTCATACTCATTCACCCAAATCACAAATATTCAATTAACATTGTTCCAATTCTTTGCAGGACACCAAAAGATGTATCAAAAAGACAGGAAAAACAAGTACAAATTGCACAGGAAGAGTCAGCACAATGGTAAAGTGCTTGGTTCTTCATTGTACCACCATTTTCCCAGCTTGCTAATATTAAATTAGCATTCAATTGACATTATCCTTGTTCCTTGTAGGACAAGAGTTAAGAAACCTAAGATTGTTTCAATCAAACAACTAAATGCAAAAAGAGTTGGAGACACCTTCCAAGGTGATGTGCTTGTTGTCTACAAAGAAACATTGGATAAGGCCAACAAAACACGAGAAATACTACGTGCTGATTTAATAGATCACAAAGCAGAAATGACAATCATGTTAAATGTTAGTGGAAACCTTGTGTGTAAACATGAGCCTAAAATAGTCCTGGGGTCAGCTATCTCAATCTCAGATTTTCAAGTTGCACTTAGGACAGATTATGACAGAGGTGACTGTGATTGCATTTTGATTTTAACAAACATAAGCACCACTAAAAACATCCCATGCCTCTGTCAAGAGTACAAATTCATTCCAAGTATGACTATCAGCCAACTGCTAACAACTATAAATGAGTACCCAGCTAGCACAATAGCTGCGCTAGTAGTTGGTGCCAAGAAAATGGGTACCCAATTTGTAGTTGACATCAAATATGGCCACACTGACATAGACAGAGCACAGGTATTTCGGTCTAAAACAAATTTCCCTATTCTTTCAGTTTCAACCTTTTCTCGTTCTACAGTGGTCTCTATAACAATTCCCATAACAAAATATAATTCTCTCATTGAATCATAGGTGCTATTATGGTCAACATATGAGCAACAATACTTTGCAATTGAAGACCAGTTGCATACAAATAAAACACCTGCAATGCTTTTCAAGAATGTTGTAAGAAAAACAGATCAAAAGAACATGTTTCACACATGTCGGTCAACATTCATCTGTAACTTGAATGACAAAAGAAGCTTGGAAAAACTCAACAACCTACTACATTCAACTTTTAAGGTAACGACGTTCATTTTTTTTTAAACTATCGCATCCAAACCTGTATTTTTTGTCTCCTCTAACAATTTTGAACCATATTCTATAGGTTTCTGGTACTCTAAAAACAACAAATGCATTTTCCAATCCATTTCATGCATGCTGTCCAAAATGCAAATGCAAATTCACTGCTTATGGCACACTCCAAGAAAAAACTGCTCACTGCAAACAGTGCAACCAACAAGTCAATTATACATTCTATTTGCAACTTAAAACTATTATTACAACTTATGACAATCAAACAATTCAGTCTTCAATTGACCAGGTCACCATGCATCGTCTATTGCCCACACTGCAAAACCTCATCTATGAAGACTATATCAAGGACAAGTCAGTAGTGATATTCATCCTACGGGACTTCAGCGCTGAAGGAAATTTTAGCCTTGACCAAAACAATGCCATTGTTGAAGCCATTTGCATTGACAAATAAATAGGAAACATCACTAGAAGGTAAAAAAGTCATTCATATGTAAACTTTTTCTCTTGTGAACCAGCACCTCATATCACCATCCATACAAACTATGTTTCTAATACGTAGCATTTTCTTGGCTATACAGGAAACTAGGAATACAGGAGTACAAATTTACATTGTTTAGACTTTAACTTTTTTGCCTTTCCATGCTCCAAGAAATTTCACTAGTTTTGACATGTTAAAGACATCTTTGGTTTTAAAATACTCTATTGCTATTATACATTTAGACACTTTTATAGGTTACTATGTTAAAGTCTTCTCGAATATGGACATCTGAAAATCTAATTTTGTTTTTGCACCTATGAAGATAGTGGTCCTTTATGTACATCTGACATATATGCTCAATAATTATTACCCTTCTATGCATAATGTCATTCAAACTATATATTTTAAATGTTTCCTTTTGCATTCTGTCGTTTCTAGTTTTTCCAATATTTGCTCTCTGTTTGTTATGTTTTCGAGAGTTAATGGTGGCTGAGTAGAAGTTGTTATGATTGCACACTCTAGACCCATAAACAAATTACTTGAGGCAATAAATAGTTATTTTCCTCTGACTTTTTTCATTTTATGTTGTTAATGCAACCAAGTCTCAACACTGCTTTTATGCATTGTACTTTGTAGTCACTTTTCCATCACGCATTCTAATGTATAAAGTACATTTCTGTATAGAGAAATCCATTTGTTGCTTTCACTGCATATATGCATATTTACATGTATATATGCCTCTATGTCCATATGCACATATGCACATATTCATGTATGCATGTATTCATGTAAGCTTCTATGTATCTCTGTATGCAATTGCGTATACATGCGTCCATGCATTTATGGATGTGCCACTCTAGCCTTGTAGCAATTTATTCTATTCTATGGATATCGCATATAGGAACACTAATTAGCTCTTTCACCGTAGATAACAGTTGTTTTCGTAAATGCCAAATCGAGCTTATATGTATCAAGATACATATATACTCAAACTTAAAACTATTGATTTATGATCTCTATTGTTCCATTTTCGTAGACATGTTACTATTGCAATCAAATGTGTAAAGCATTCATCTCCAAAGAAATTAGAAACACGAGTGGCAATATGTTACACAACCTTGTGTTATGCCTTTATAGCAGTTTTTTCATTACACTTCAAGAAAAGCAGAAACTAAAATTTTATTCATATTATTTCATCTATGGCATTTACAACTTTTGCAATAATTATTACAGGCAAAGAGTTCAGTGTTGAATATTTCTATTGTTCATGTCATGGCTTCAACATTGTTCATGTCAAATTGCATTATCTGACAAAGTTAACTTGCGAAAACCAAACTGTCCATTATGAACACTTATTGCATTCCATGGGACCACATTTCTTTGAGGAGTTTTTTCGAACAATTTGCTTCCCTTGTGTATGCTTCCATATTTTGCATATGTGCCTATGAGCACATTAACTATAATAGTTCACAAAATTCCTTTATCCTTTATGCTTTCATCATAGCCAAAAATCTCAAAGCAATTGTAGAGTTTAGGTTTAGAGAACACAGCCATACAGAACACAAAAACAACACACACAAAGTAATAGAGATGCATAGCAAGTGGCTTAACTCTATATTAAATGACCAAAGTACCCTGTCCATGCGTGGCCACCAAGCCATTCTAGTGCGTTCACCTCTAGCCAAATGCCATTTAATGCATTTAATTTGCATTCATGCATTGCACTCGCATTTTCTTGATATTTTAATGCATTTAATCTGCATTCATGGATTATGTACCTCTAGCCCCAACTTTTACACTATGCCTTTGCTTAAATTTATTTAATCAATTTATGCATTCGCATTTTCCCAAATTTTAAAAACAAAAATGATTTATAAAGCTACTCGGACAAATAGAAAAATAGATAAATGCTAATTTTCCAATATTAAAAATAGCTCTCGAAATTCAAACTATACAAAAAAATAAGTAATATGTTATATGCTGAAATGTGATTGGCCGATGCTGCCGGTTAAAAGCATTTTGGGCAAATGCATAGACAAATTAAAAATGGGTTCACAGGAAAGAGCTTTTGATTCTGAATCCATATGCATACTTTGATTAAAACTAGTGGCTTAAGGTACATAATTCATTGATGCAAACTCAATGCATTGAATAGCATCTGACTAAAGGGGATGCTATTTGAATTGCTAATTAGTCTTTGAATATATAACAAGGTTCAAGGAGAAAACTCTCATTATCACACACGTTGACATAATTTGGTTCCAAAGCTCTCTTTATGGGACCGCTTTGCAGTAATAAAAAATATACAAACTTTACAGGGCTCACATGCATGAAGTAAAATGGACAAGAGGGTTTCTACATAATTCCTATCAAACGCAAATGAAACCTTCTCATTTCAACAAGAAATTCGAATAGATAATACTAAAAGTAGTTTAAAATATGAATTTATAATCAAACTATAAGAATGCCTTAAAGCACTATGAAACCCTACTTGCATTTCACAATTGTAAATAAAGAAAAAGGTTCATTCTAGAAATTCACCCTGTACTCTTTTCTTGAAATTTTTTCTACAATTGCAGAATTTAGGTTTACATTGTTCCAAACTTCTCATTACAGCACAAGTTAACAACACATTGGTTCTAAAGCTCTCTCTATGGCACAACTCTATAGCAATTGAAGATATATAGTCTTTACAGGGCTCACATGCAGTCAACATAATAGACAAAAGGGTTTTTACATAATCCCTTTCAAACCACATTTCATGGATCCACATTTATTCCATGACTTTTGTCAAATAGTTCACTTGCCTTTTGTATGCTTCCATTTTTGCATATGTACCTATGAAGACAATAGCTATAACATTTGACAAAATTCTTCTATTTAAATGCATCCATGCATCCTGCCCAGAGATACACATATACATGCATCCATGTGTACTGCAATACATGCATCTATGTATACATGCACCCATGGATATATGTATCTATGCAACTTCATATGCAATCCATCGATATTTCCATACATGCATATTTAAGCATTTATGTATCCAACTATGCATCTATCTATTTATCCATCCAACTATGTTTCTATGTATTCTTCTACCTATAGATGCATTCACGCATATATGTATCTGCTTCTATGTACATATGTATACAGGCATCTATCCATATATGTGTCGATGTATCTATGGATACATCTATTCATAGATACATGTATCTACGCATCTATGGATACCATGATAGATGTCCACATCCATGTATCTATGGATACATGTATCAAGTAGCTCATTTCTGGGTCTTGACTCTGCAGCAACAACATCTCCTGTGACTACACAGATCTGCAGAATAACAAAAATGAAATGCTCAAAGTAATCACAATGCATCTCTAGTCACTTAAATCTATATTACATGATAAATCCACATGCCATTTAATGCATTCACTTTGAAACACAAACAAGAAAACAGCTAAATACCACTTTCCAAATCAAAAAAATAACTTTTGAACATCAACTTCCAAAATTAAATACCAATATGCACAAAGTGATCATATTACCCTAACTAGATGACTATGAAGCACATGTTACCTATGCAATCTAAAATCTAAAGATACATACCATCCTTATGCACCTATGCACAAATACATATTGTCTAACATATTAACATGTACATGGTTTTCCACTGCTGCTTTGTTAATTGGCTTTGATTAATAAGTGAAATCTACAGAAGGATAGTTATAATTATTTCTTTCCTTTATTTCTTTCAGTTCCCAACCCAATGGGGTCATTCTATACTTACTATTAATTGTTTAATACAACTACATGCAAGTAGAAATCACAACTCATGGCATCCTTATACACTTATGCACAAATACATGCTCTCTAACATATTAACATGCACATGCTTTTCCATTGCTACTTTGTTAATTGGCTTTGATTAATAGCTGAAATGTGCACAACGATAATTATCATTATTTCTTTCTTTTAATTGTTATGTATTTAAAGACTAATTAGCAGCTACCTAATTAATTACATATGCATTATTACAAGGGTAAATGAGCACTACAAACTCGATAACAATGACACAGTTAACATGCCACTATCAAGGCATTCAGTCTAAATACTCATTGATTGCAATATGCTAAACATATTTCAATTTTATATGCTTCCGTATATGCATATATAAATGTGTCTTTTTCTTCATTTCATTATGTATCTATGTATCCCTAGATGCAATCATGCATATATCGATTGATGCATTTATCTCACCATCTCTCCATGCATCTGTCTGTATATGTATGGATGTATCTATGGCTACATGTATACATCGATTTATGCATATATGCACCTATGAATTGCATGCACACATCCATGTATATATGCATCTATCGATATCTTGCAAGGATACATGTATATATGCATGTATGGACTCATGCACCCATGTATTTGTCTTTGTCTCTGCCCATCTGCAGATGCATATATGCATATTTCTACACATCCATGTATTTGCACACCTCTCTCCGTAACATATCTATCTCTGTCTGCATACATGTGTCTATGCATCCATCTATGCATGTGTGCATGCACTACATGCACATATGCATTTGTGCATGCATATACAATACTCTTCCTTAGAACACAAGCATGTACAACAGAATACAACATCCATAAAGCAACTGTGATGCATTACAATTGGCTTAAATGTATATTAAATGGCCAAAGTATATTGGCCACCTATGGCCACCAAGCCATTCCAGCGCCTTCCCCACCAGCCGGATGCCATTTAATGCATTTGCTTCAATTATTTTGACCTCCCTATGTTTTTGCATTTTCCTAATATTTCAATGCATTTAATTTGCACTCATGGATTACGTACCTCTACTCACCAGTTTTATAAGCTATGCCTTTGCTTAAATTTATGTAATCAATCTATGCGATCGCATTTCACTTATTTTCTATAACAATAATGATTTATAAAGCTATTCTAATAAATAGAAACAGATAAATGCTAATTTTCCAATATAACAAAATTAAAAGTTATATGTTGACATACATTCATGCATATTGTCCATACATGCATTTATGCATATATGCTTTCATCCATATTTACATGTGTATATGAATACATGCTTCCATGTAACATATGCATTTGTATCTATATGCAAATATACATGCATCCATGTATACATGTATTCATTTCTCCATCTGTCCATGTAGTTATGTTTTCTCTGTATACATGTCTCTGTTGGTGCATCCATGCATATATCTGTGAATAGTTGTACGTATTTCTCTCTCCATGCATTTATTGTTCTCTAACACATCGGCATTTGCATTTTCTCAGTTTCATGATCTTCCATATTTATTGTTTTCATAGTGTGAGCATGCTTTTCAAAATCTGCAAACACTAATCTCAAACAAGGGTTAGTACCTACAAATCCTTCAAGAACACTCCTATGAAATACTTTGCAAATGTTCCAAAATGCCACAAAAGATAAAGGAAAACCACAAGCATAATGAAAACATTCAACAAATTACCTATTCCATAGTGGATTGGTGTCACATGTTCTAGTGACCCTTTCCCAACCCTTGATCAATAGCTAAAATGATGCAATGCAAATGGAGATGAAGACAAGATTATTTCTCAAACCAAGAGAGTAACCTTGCATGAAGTTGTCGATCCATGAATGAGAATGAAGGCCCTATTTTATAGATTTTCTTGATGAGAAATTGGCCAAGATGGTGAATGTGGGACTAAAGATCCTCTAATGAGAAGATGACACTTGTCAAATGATGATAGGTCAATGGTTGTGCAAGATTTGGGAAGAGTGCCCATGAGAGGGAGAATTTGAATTCAAATTTTCCAATAAATGTTGAGTTTGACTTTGGAAGGGGACATGTAAGAGGCATGTAAGGCCTCATAAATGCTTTGTTGGGTGTACATGTCCACTTGGGGGGGAAATTCAAACTTGGAGAATATTCTTCCTTTATGCCAAGTTGAAAATAAATAATTTTGATAAATCAATTAAATGCAATTTCATGTGCAAGTGGCCAAATCTAGAGAATGCAAGTGGGTGAGTATTTAATCAAGGTTAGATTAAATAGATGATGATTATGCTGATTTAATGTTGATTAGTTGAGTTGACTTTTAGGACTTTGATATTTGATTTATTTGAATTAGAAAATGATGGAATATGATTTAGGATTTGATTTAAATAAAGTCCTGATTTATTTAATTAAATGGAGATGATGCAAGATGAAGGTTGAAATGAATTATGAGAGATGAAATGATATTATTTGATTAAACCTTTGGATTGACCTGATTCACCTGATTAATGGATTTGTTGCATTTAATCAATTTACTGAGTGGATGAATATGCATAATGCAAATTTGATGTGTCTACATTTTGCCCCTCTTTGAAGCAATGTACTTGTTGCGTTGGTTCAAAGAATAAACTTGCTGCGATGAAAATCAAAAAATTTCTGATTTTTCGGATGCCCCAACGGAAAGTACACTGGTACATTGCCCCCTCGAGAGATCGAGTGAAAAGATTCGATTTGAGGGTCAATCTTGAGATAAAGAGGTTCAAAATGGATGGTTATGGATGACGATGCAAATGACATGATTTCAAGATGCTTAGAATAACAAATCTATATTATCCTAAACAACTTAAATGATGCTATGATATGAGATGGATGATGTGATATGCCATGATTATGCAATGGATGATTTATGTAGATGCTTAGACTAACAAATCTATATTATGATGATGATGCAAATGCAATGCATGTGAAATGATCGATGTTTCCTATTATGTATGATATGTGGTATGTTGATGGTTTGTAGATGCAGGATGGATGCATGATGGACTATTCATGATGTAATGTTAGCGTGGAAATGAGATGATGACAAGAGGATCCAACAAGTCCATGATTGGTCAAGACTTTATTAGAGATGGTGATGATAGATGATGATGATGATTTGCTTATCAAGGATTGGGATTTTCAAAGGGTCACTTACTTTATGTTTGATAACACGCCTAAGCACAATGCATCAAGGTATAAAGGACCAGGATGGCGTTGTACTTAGTGTGATGGACTTTGACTCGACAAATAGATAGGAGTATTCTTGTTCACACCTGACATACGGAAACTCTTGGATGCACTTTAGAAATCTCAAACATCTCGGACCAAAACATGGAAAGGTATAACCAATCAATGCAATAGTCAACAAGGTATCTGAAACATCCTCCATACATATCTAACAAAGCAAGTATTCGCCAAGTTATTTTACAAGAACATCCAACAAGCACAGCAAACAAAAGATAATGATCATTGCCCCATTCCTATCTCTCTAAATCTTTTGTTCAGATATCATCGAGAGGTCCTTGGCAGCAATAAGATAAGTCAAAAGAAAAAGACCAAGCACACAAGTTGATGTTCTTCAATACCGCTAACCAAAAGGGAATGTGTTTTTAAGGATAAGAACCGAAACTTATTGCCAAAAGATAATGCCCATTGTAGGAAGGATACATCCTAGGACATGTTAGTGGATGGCGGCACGTCATTTCGTTTATCCAAAATGTTCTTTCTGATAAATAATGCCTCTTGTAGGAAGGATTCATCCTACGACATGATGTTATCAGATGATTGATATGAGACTGTTTGGATGATGGACTATTGACACAAAGACTTGACCAACTTGTTTACGTACTGACTAAGACTTGAGACTTGACGCTTTTGAGTTTTACTTTTAACCTGCTAGACTTGTTTCTAACTGTTTCACCAAAGGTTGAGGATGACTATCAGTTTATTATGAATGGTATTTATTGTGGGTGCAAGCGAGATGAGGCAGATGGATTTTTTCAAATATTTGGATGTTTTTTGACATTTTGAAGTGTTTTGAGGCTATTTTTGGTATTTTTTGAAGTTTTACAAATGTTTTGATTTTTTTATTTTTCAAATGTTTTTGGGATTTTCTGAGATTTTGACTGAGAGACTAACCTAAAGACCTATCCTAGGGGCCTCGGGGGCTTATCGATAGATTAGCCTTGCCTACGTTATACACGCAGAGACCATGTAGTTCGACGACGACTTGACCGATTTATAGATGATGATATACATGATGAGATGTCAATTTATTATGACAGACTCCTAAAGGACTGACCTAAATGTCTCAGGGGATGATCAAAGATCAACCTTGCCTACGTTCAAGCTCAGAAGCGACGTAGTTTGACAAGACGACCTTGTTTTTGGATTTTGAAATATTTTGGATGTTTTTTGGATTTTCTGATTTTGAGGATTTTTTTGGATTTTGATGTTTTTCGAATGTCTTTGGATTTTCTGATTTTCTGATGTTTTTGGCTTTTCTGATGTTCTAATGTTTTTGGATTTTCTGAATTTTTTATGTTTTTGAATTTTTTGATTTTGAGGATTTTAAGACCATACACGAATCCGATCCGATGGGAACATGCCCCACCTGATGCAATAGACTACTCTGATAAAGGCAAGACAAACTGACCTTGAGGATGGGCCAAGTAGTACTTGGAGGGATCATGATACAAACACAGGACCAAGCTATGGTGCGGATGCGAGTGGATGAGTGATGAATGGAGATGAGATGGATGATGGAAGTGAGATGGATGGATGATGTAGATCAAGCCATAAAGATTCCCGGTGGATGGAAAGTGCTTATTTACACAAGGTGCCTGTTTTCCAGGTTTTCACCAAGGTACTTGCCCCAAGTGCCACCAAGTGGTTTTCACTAGAGGACGATTTTTCTCTTTACTATTTTTGATCCTTTTTTGATTTTTTTTGATTTTTTGCTTTTTGCTTTTTTTGTTGTTACCAAGATGCCTATTTGCCGTGTTTTCACGAAGTAACCATTTTTAGGACTTTTCTAATTTTTGGATTTTTTGGTTCTATACCTTGAAAGAATTAGGCATAAAACTTTTTGAGATGGGAGCTATTCATGGGCTCTTGCAGAGGTTCCCCTTCAGGTGTTGATAACTGATATGCCCCTGATTTATAGCTTGCTATGACAATGAAAGGCCCTAACCAATTGGGTTCGAACTTGCCTTTGCTGTTGGGATTTGGGACACTTCTGATTTTCTTTCAAGACCAATTCTCTGACTTGGAAAGTCCTGCTTCTGATCCTCTTGTTGTAGATTCGTTTGAGTCTATTCTGATAGACTTGTAAGTGATTCAAAGCATCGATCCTTCTCTCATCTAGTAACTCCAGCTCGTTTAGTCTTGAGACTCGATATTCTTCATCAGTGATGAGATTTTGCAGTGATATTCTGAGGGATGGGAGCTCGATCTCAATGGGGAGTACAACTTCTAATCCATAGACCAGGGAGAATGGGGTGGCGCCAGTGGGTGTGTGGATGCTGGTTCGATAAGCCCAGAGGGCAGGATTAAACTGCAAGTGCCAGTCACGACCTACATCATTGACTATTTTCTTGAGGATTTTGAGGATGGTTTTGTTCGTGGCTTCTGCTTGGCCATTGCCTTGGGGATAATACGGGGTGGAGAAGCGATGCTAGATCTTGAATTTCTCGCACAAGTCGCGAACCTCCTGGTTCTTGAAGGGTGTTCCGTTATCTGAGATAATGGCTTGTGGGACACCATAACGACAGATGAGATAGTTCAGAATGAATTTTGAGATTTTCTTTCTAGTGATATAGGTCATAAGAATGGCTTCCACCCACTTTGTGAAGTACTCAATTGCAGTTATAATGAATTTATGGCCATTGGACGAGGTGGGTGAGATTTTCCCAATGAGGTCGAGTCCCCATTGTGAGAAAGGCCATGGTGTGACAATCGAGTGAAGCTCTTGAGCTGGAGCATGGATGAGGTCCCCATGCTGCTGACATTGTAAACACCTTTTAGCATGATCATGTGCTTCTCACTCCATCGTGGGCCAGTAATACCCCAGCCTCAACAGTTTCTTGGCAATGGTCATTCCACTCGAGTGTGAGCCACAGATACCATTATGAACCTTGGTTAGAGTAGTTAATGCCTCCTTAGCATTTAGACAGCGAAGTAAAGTACCCTCTATGCTTCTACGGTATAAGGTATCACCTAGGATGACAAATCTGGATGCCTTTTTGATAAAGGTTCGTTTTAGGCTCGATGGTAGGTCAGTGGGTAAGACTCCTATTCAAAGATATGTATAGATGTCGTGATACCAAGGATCGCCAGGACCAATGATTTCACACACATATTCTGATTCTGGTACCTCGAATGTGGGAATGAGAATCTGCTTGATCAGAAATTCATATTTTGGTACATAATGAGGGATGTCTAATAGAGACCCAATTGTAGCCATGGCATCAGCTGCTTCGTTGTTGGTTCTTGGAATCTTCTCAAATGTTATTTCGATGAAGGATTCTTTTAGAGTCTCTACCAATTTTTTGTATGGGGTTAGCTTGTCATCCTTTGTCTGATATTAATTATTGACCTGATTTATGATCAACTATGAGTTGCCATAGACCTTGAGAGCTATGATATTCCACTGCACTGCTATCCTAAGACCTATAGTCAAAGCCTCGTATTCTGCTATGTTGTTTGTGCAAGGGAATGCTAGTTTGTATGATCTTGGTATGCAATCCCCCTATGGGGTGATGAAGAAGACACTAGCTCCTGATCCATGTTGTGTATATGACCCATCGAAGTATAGTTTCCAGTGATCAGCAATGTTGAGGTTAAAAATTGACTCATCTGGAAACTCTGAGACAAGGGGTTTCTCAGAATACATAGGTGCTTCTGCAAATTGGTCTGTAATAACTTGACCCTTGATTGCTTTTCTCTCAACATACTCGATGTCATATTCTGATAATATCATGACCCATTTTTCCATTCTGCCAGTTAACATTGCCTTTGATAAGAGATATTTAAGGGGATCAATTTTGACAATAAGCTTTATCTTGTGTGCCAGCATATAATGTCTGAATTTTTGGGATGCAAACACTACTACAAGGCAAGCTTTCTCGATGAATGAGTAATTTAGCTCATGACCGACCATTGTCCTGCTGATATAGTAGATGGCCCTTTGTGTTCCGTTTTCATCATGCTGAGCAAGAAGAGCTCCTAGGGTTGCTGTTGTTGCTGACACATATAAGATCAATGGCTTTCTCGGGATAGATGGCATTAACACTGGAGGTGTCAGTAGATATTCCTTTATTTTGTTGAATGCCTCTTCGCACTTGGTATCCCATTTGTATACTACCCCCTTGTGGAGTAGGTGTGAATACGGATTTTGCTTGTCTGCCAGTTGTGCTATGAACCTTCTAATGGATTGGAGCCTTCCTTGGAGGCCTCTCAGTTGTTTTAGATTCCTTGGTGCCTCCATCTCAAGGATTGCTTTAACTTTTTTAGGATCCACCTCGATACCCCTCATGGAGACTATGTATCCTAGCAGTTTACCTGATTGTACGCTGAAGATGCACTTCTTGGGATTTAGTCTGACCTTGTATTCCTCTAATCTCTCGAAGATAGCACTTAGGGTTGCTATATGATCTTGTCTTTTTCGTGACTTTGCTAGGATGTCGTTGACATAGTCTTCGACTGTTTTGTGAATCATATCATGAAATATCAGTGTCATGGCCCTTTGATAGGTTGCTCCTGCATTCTTTAGGCTGAATGGCATCATGTTCCAGCAGTAGGTTCCCCATGGGCAAGTGAAAGTTGTCTTGTGTTGGTCTTCTTTTGCTATCATGATCTGGTTATATCCTAAAAATCTGTCCATTAACGATAGCATCTCATGCCCTGCTGTCATGTCTACTATCATGTCGATGTTGGGGAGGGGGAAATCATCCTTGGGACATGCTTTGTTCAAATCTCTAAAATCCGTGCAGATTCTAATAGCTCCGTCAGGTTTTAAAACAGGTACCAAGTTCGATACCCATTCTGGATAATCAATTGGTCGAATGAATCCAACATCTAATAGCTTTTTGAGCTCCATTTTGACTAACAAAGTAATTTGAGGATGCATTTTGCGAAGCTTTTGTCTGATAGGTTTTGCATCTGGATACACTGCTAGGTGGTGGACCACAGTATTTGGATCAAGTCCTGGCATATCCGCATAACTCCATGCGAAGTTTATTTGCCTTTCCCTTAGGAATGCTGCTAGGAGTTCTTGCTCTTCTGATAATAGTGATTCTACATAGAATGTGATATGCAGGGTCTCCTTTGTTCCTAGGTTGACTGGGTTGCATTTTTTGGCCAAGACTGCTGACTTCTCTTGATGAATAGCTCTTAGGGGAAGATTGAATCCTTCATCCTCAAGCGCCTCAGAGAGGTTTTCACTGTTGGATACATCCTTTCTTTTTACTATTTTGTTGTCAGAGAGTGCCACGGTGTGGTTTTCACTCAAGGACTTGGATATGATTCTTAGTTTCTCACTTTTGCGACTGAAGGATTCAATCATTTCCCCATAATAAGCATGTGTGTCTAACTCCATTATGAATCCTGCCTTGTGATCTCCATTTGGAATGTTATCCCTCAACCCCATGAATTCTGAGAGTGCTTCATCATTTTCGAATGTATCGAGAACTGGTGGTCCTTGTTGGTCATAGTCGATCAGTTGGGGGTAGACTAAGCGGATCCCATGATTTTGATGATCGGATTCGAAAGATAAGGTACTAATCATGTAAAGGGTAGTATCCTCAAATAACCTAGGTAGACTGGTCAAGTGATCTTCGTCATCACTACTAATATAGGGCTCAGTGATAAAGTTATGCATGTCTGTCCCTATGGGTATTGGGGAATGCACTTGTACTAGGACTTGCTGAGGAGAAACATTAGCGGCTCTAACCGGAGGACTTCGGCCACGTATGGTTATTCTCGGAGGGGTACATCCAAGACCAAGATTTGTTATAGGTCACATCTCAGGCATGATTGGTATTAAGAGCCCATTGTCATTTTGTCCTAGTCTTTGATTTCAGTCATAGCCCATCGCAAACATCATGTGTAGGCCTCTACTTCTTTCATCCATTGGTAATTCAGGTGTCGGTCTTTCATCTCGATACAACATGTTTGATGGATCTGGTTCAATTACCTCATGGCCAAGGTCTCCCCACCTTGTGAATTCAGGATAATTTTGAGGATAGGTTTGTGATGTGGGAGCTTGATTTTCTTGTGGGCATCCTCATGATCTTGGAGATTGTGGTAACTCTCCTATCACAAAAGCATTGTTAGGGAGCCTATAACTTCCACAACCATCCTCCTGGATGATGAGCTTGATATCAGATATGGTGGGAATGGCGGGCGTCTTTGTCGCAGAAGTGAGGATGGTGGGATCGATGTATGATGTGGATGGGCCCTCATCATTTTTGGGCACTTGGGAGATTTTGTAATATTTGGCTTCAAGGTTCTTGCAGTATGAAAACGGCTCAAGATCTCCATGGATGGTAACCTCTTGTCCATTATGTGTGAATTTCACACATTGGTGGAAGGTTGATGCTACAACTTTCATTGCATGGATCCATGGGCGTCCCAGGAGAATGTTGTATGGTAAGTCGAGGTCCAGGACCTGACAGGTGGTTTCCATGAGTGTTGGCCCTACTTGGATAGGGAGCTTAATTGTGCCCTGAGACACTCTTTCTTGGTCATCATATGCTCTGATTGTGATGCCCTTCACTTTATCAATGGAATCTTTTGATATCTTTAACTGCTTGATGAGACTAAAAGAACAGATGTTCAAACCTGTACCTCCATCCACCAAGACCCTTTTGATTTTGCTTTTGTTCACAATGACCTCCAAGTGAAGTGCATGATTGTGAGATGGTTGGGCGGGAAAATCTTGGTCAAAAAATGTAAGGAGATTAGGTGTTATGATGTTTTCGACCATAGCTTGGAATTGTTTCGCATCGAGGTTTGCGGGGACGGTAGATGAGGCTAATGCTTCCTCAAGGATCTTTTTATGCACTGATGAGATTTTTAGAGATGTGTGCTAGTGTTCTTTTGAGCTGGTCTACAACATTGTAGCTATATGGAACGACTCTTGATGTAAGGACTCTATTGGGTTGGGATGATCCTACGATGGTGACCTTTCCACCTCTTGTGGTGACTCCACAGTCTTTGGCATGGGCGTCTTTGATGGTGATGACCATGAAGTTTTCATTGAGGTTGGCAACAACTGTTTTGTATACATGATTTACACTACCTTTTCCTTTATCCTTGTTATTCCCTTTGTTGCCATGATTTGACATCAGATTTGTGTAGATTTTAAGGTCCTGATTCCCTATAGGTGCTTCCACATTTATGATTCTTTTGTCAATGAGATCTTGAATGATTTTCTTGAGTCTCATACAATTATTTGTGGTGTGGCCTTTGATTTTGAGGAATTCACATAGTTGATTTTCATTGTACCAAGGAGGTTTGACATCAGGTTCTTGATAATTCTCAAATGTAGGAAATTGAATGAGTTTTTCGTCGATTAGCTTTTTCATGATGTCTTCTAGTGGTTCCCCCAAAGTAGTGTATTTTCGTTTGGGGTATGTTTTGCGTTGAGGTGGTCCTCTTTGGTCGTTGGCATTATTAATGGTGGGATTATTGTTGGGTTGATATGTTGTGTGATGAGTGTTTTAGTGTTGTGGTTGAATTTGCGATGCGGGTGTATTTTGGCGTGGACCACTAATGACCACCTTGGCATCGACGATGCCATTATTAGTGATGTTCTTGTTTCTCACCCATGTACGAGGTTTATCATTGTAATTTGATGGTGGGTGATTGTTTTGTGATTCGTGATATGATGTTGATTCGATGGGTTGGGTTGCAAGGGCTCTTTCGATGCTAAGTGCCTTGGAGATTAGTTGATCATAGGTGGTGATTCCCTAAACCTTGAGGTGGAATGACAAGCGGCTTTCAAGGTTGGTAATGATTGTGCAGACTTGTTGCTCTTCTGGCATGGTCCATTTACTCCGATTGGCCTTGGATTGCCATCGTTGAAGAAATGAAGCGAAAGATTCATTCCTTCCTTGTTTTAGAGCGTAGAGTTCTTCGAGACTAACATCCATTGTAATGTTACATGTGTAGTTTCTAATGAATGCGTCTCTAATTTCTTCAAATGTCCTAATGCCTGAAGGTAAGCGAGAGAACCATTCTATAGCATCTCCTGCTAAGCTCCTAGGGAATAGCCGCATCAGATAAATCGTCATATACAACCTCCATACAATGAACCTGGAATTCCTTGATGTGATCTTCAGGGTTTCCCATCCCTCGATATTTGTCAAATTTAGGGATCTTGAATCCCTTAGGGAATGGTTTCATGTCTAGGCTCCTATCAAATGGATAGGGACACAAGTTGCTTTGCGTTTTGGTTGTTCGCCCTAATTGAAGATCAAGTACTTGTTGCGAGAGCAACTTGAATTGTGTTGTCATATCATTCTGAGGATCACGGGGTGGGATGAATGTGTTTTGGGGTGTTTCAATCATGGTTTGGATGGATGGGTTGGTTTGTGCATTGTTCAATGGTATCGGTATGTTGTGGCGGGCGAAGTAGGCTTCTACTTGCTTTTGGATGAACAATGCTTTTTGTTGCTCTTGTTGTTGTTGTGCTAGGATTTTTGCTTGTTGTTGCACTTGTTGTTGTTCTAACAATGCTTGTTGTTCTGCTTGCTGTTGCGCTTGTTGCTGTTCTAACAATGCTTGTTGTTCTGCTTGTTCTTGTTCCCACAACACTTGTTGTTGGGCTACCAATTTTGTTGCTTCTTGCTACTCTTGGTATTGCTTTAGTGCTTGTTGATATGCTTGTATTTGCGCTGCTTGTGCAAGAAGTTGTGCTTGTGCTTGTGCTTGTTGTGCTTGATATTGAGATTGCACTTGAGCTTGGGCTTGTGCTTGTGCTGCTTGCGCTTGTGCGGCTTGTTGTTGTAATAAAAGTTGTGCTTGAGCGACTCTTTGTGCTTGCAATGCTTGTGCGGCTTGGGCGGCTTGTTGTTGTTGCTGTTGCAATAAAGCTTTGGCTTGTTGTGCTTGTTGTGCTTGTAATGCGGCTTGTGCGGTTTTGGCAGCTTGAGTTGCTTCTTGCACGACTTTTTGTTTTTACACTTGTTGGTGTCCTCTTTGAAAAGTGGCTTGTAATGTTGCATTGAACTGGTTTGATGTGGTGAACATTGGTGGTGGTGGAGGTGGTGGTGGATTTGGAATGGTGGTAGATGATGATGTTGTGTTGATTATTTGGTTGGTGGATGGTGTTGTCGTGTTGATTGCATGATTGGTGGATGGTGTTGTTGTGTTGATTGCATGATTGGTGGATGGTGTTGTTGATGTGGTAAGTGGCATCGTTAATGTGATTGGCCCTTGGGAGACCATGCTTTGCAATGTTGCAGGGGTGTTTGATGATGTTGCCATTGCTTGCGTGTTTGTCGTTTGTTGTTGTGATGTCAACAATAATCTTTGAGCATTTGGCAAAATGTTTTGATTGATGGTTGGGACATCAGTTTGATTGATACTTGGTAGGGGAGGCAACCCCAAGCCAAGGAGTGATGTAGATGACAATGGTAGTGGTGGGATAGGTGGAAATGTGAGGGGGGTGAATCCTTGCGAGAGTGTTGTGGTGTTGAAAATGCCCCTTGGTCCGAATATGTCTCCCTCCTCTTGTGAATTTGTGAGAAGAGGTGTTTTTGGTGCTCCATGAAAAGATGTTGATGATAGGTCATAATGTAAAGTGAGAGGAACATTTTGGTGTAATGGATTATGGAGGATGTTTTGTTCCACTGTGGTGTTTGCGTCCAAGTTTTGGTTATTCGCAAGGGGATGTGATTGAAGTTCATTGAGAAATGTGTTTCCCTTGTTGACATTTGGTTGAGTTGGAGCAATCGATGTCGTGATTTTTGGAATGTTTTGCGTGACGTTTTGAGATGGGGGTGTAGATGAAATGGGGATGGTGGATGAGATTGGTGGAAAAGATGTCTCTACTATAGTGGTCACATCAAAATCCAAAGGCAACTTGGCCCCTTGTTTTGCTAGTTCAAGCATGTACAACGAAGGGTTAAGTCTCATCATGATGATGATTCTATGGTTGTCTAGATTTTGGAGCATTTCCGTCATTTCCTCGCGAGACATTCCAAAAGTGAGGTCCTCTCCTTGATTT